>WBNO01026317.1:0-22366 GCA_013400575.1 Peucedramus taeniatus | reverse complement strand
GATGACACAATCCCTTGCTCTGGCATGGACTGGGGACAGAACTCTGGTGACATACCACTGGCAGATGGAAGGAGACGATTTGAGACCCTGAGGCAGTACCTTCCAGTGGTAGCACTTCATGGGGGCTTCTCTGTTAGTGGAGGGCACAGAGAAGGCAAAGCACAGAGCATCGGCTGGGTGGAGAGGAATTTGAAAAAAGCAGTCTTTGATATCTGTTACAGCCAATGACCAACTTTGAGGGAGCATTGAGAGGGACGGCATTCCTGGTTGGAGGGACCCCATGTCTTCAATGACATTGTGTATTTTTCTCAAATCATGAAGGAAACGCCACTTGTCCTGGCTTTTTGATAACACTGGGGGATCCAAGGGCTGTTAGTTTCAACAATATGACCTTTTGCTAACTCTTCTTCTGCAATTTGAGTGAGTGCATCTAGTTTCTGTTTATTCAGCGGCCACTGATCTACCCAGACTGGGGTATCTGTCAGCCAATTTAACTTCTGGGTAGGGTGCTCCTCAGTGACTGCTACTAAAAATCCTGAGGGGCTGGAAGTTCCAATTTGGCCCCCCATTGAGACATGGCATTTCTCCCCTACAGGGTGAACTTGGAATTCAAAACGAATGGGCATATAGAAACTAATTGCCCGTTTGGTCCCTCAGTTTGCACAATGCTCCTGAATCTTTTAGCCAGTTGGGTGCCCCCAACACCTAGAACCTCCCTGGATACTCTTTGCAGCTCCCACTGTGATGGCCATTTGTGTGAAGGAATAACTGTCATGTCTGCCCCTGTGTCATCATCCCCTGCAGTTGGATGGAATGCCCCCCGCTGTTAAGGGCACACCATACAAGAGGTTTATCCTCTCCCAACACTTTGGTGAAATAAACAGAAAGGTCCAGGTCATCATAAAGGGCGTAAGGCACTGGAATGACCTGCGCAATGACTCGGCCTTTTGGCAGGAAAATGGGGGGGTGGACACAGCGTGCCATGAGATTGAATTGCCCAGGATCGAGTGACAGGATCACTGGGCCAATTTCAGTTTCAAGGGGAGTGTACTTGGTGTCTCTGACAACAAGGTACTTGCAGTTTAACAATTTGATGTGCCTGTGATCCTCCGCCTGCTGGATATGAGAAATTAGTCCAGGTTCTGCAGTGCCAACATGCCAGTCCTGACTGGGAAAAAACAGAGGGTCAGTAAGTTTGAGCTGGTAAGGACATCTATTATTGTCAGTGGTAACACAGCCACTAGCAATACTACTAGCAACCCTTCTGTGGTTTGTCCTTTATATCAACACGTGTGGCAGACTCGCGCTCTATACTTAGTTTTCTGGAGGCTGGGAAGCTTGCCCCTCCCCTATCTATGAATGGCACTGACTTATAAAACTTCCTATAAAGGGCACTGACTTATAAAATGTCCTTCTTGATGGCAGTGAAAGCATCTCTTCTTATGTGGTTGATTTCCTCAGGTAACAGCTGCTGGAGTTATGGCTGGGGAAATCCAAGGACCCTTTCAATTGGTAACCTGGGGCGAGGGTACGTGTGTGTGTCTATGCTCTCCAGAGTGAGATGGATACCCCGGAAATGGGTCAAACCATATATTCTATCTACGGAAAAGACCAAACAACTACAACCCCTCCAAACACTCTAAACAACCCTACGGGTGACGCAGTTGCCTCAAATCGAAAGCACCGCAAAGAAAGAAGGGAACTCTAACTTCCTATTGAAAACCCCTATGTGTGTGTCATGTTTTACCTAAAGTTATTGTTTCCTTTGTTCCAGGCATCTACCTGACCAAGCATGAGAGTCCAACTCCTGTGGCTCGTAGCCCTCTTCTGCCAATTCTGCAAAACATGGATGATTCCCCAACCTCAAAACCAAAGCATCCCTGTGCTTCCATCAATGAGACGAAGAACATAATCGGGGATGTGAAACAGGAAAATGAGGATTGGTTCAGACTTGTTAAAGAACTGGGGGTTGTCAGGTTGGATGCTTACCGTTATAAAAGATACAGGTTATTTTATAGTTGTCATATTTTTAGTGTCCTTAGTGTTTGGAATTTTGAAAAATTGTTATCTTGAGTGCCACCAAAGGGTCATCTTGTTTGGGAGTCATGGTGGCAGAGCAGGAGACTACAGATGGCTATTTGGCTTAAAGACATGAACCTCACTTGAATATCTCAGTGGGGTGAACTTATTTCACTATGAACTCTTCACAGAACAGACAGTGCCTTTCCTGAAAAAACAAAGTTTACTTCAGTTGCTTCCTACTAGGAAGAAAGGTGGAGTTTACTAATTCACTGCAACACAGCTACAATCATAAACTGCCTCCCAGATGAGAAGCAATAATTTGGATTTCTAGCCCAAAATGGAGCAATCATGCTGAAACAGTTTTTAACATAAAGAACAATAAACACAAGGGAGCACATGTGTATAAGTACTACCCTCCCATTTTCACAGTACTAAAACCAAAATAGTTCCCCAAAACAGCTGTGCTGACAGCCACACAGTCATTTAAAAAACATCACAACACAAAGAGAAGTGGGGTGTTTTAACAATGGCAGCATCTTGCACTGCCTCAGGTCAGTGTCCCAGGTCTGACAGTGGCAGAAAATTCCAAGGAACAGGAGCATCTTGATGAATTTCACTGTGTCGCTGACAGGTTTCTATGGGAACTCTGCCTTGCCTCTTTGGGTTGGCAGGATAACAGCTGATTACTCCTTTATAACTAAACTAGCACTGAATTACAAAAGCACTTAAGAGAGTCCATTTTCAACTGTGCACTGCAGTAAAGATTTTCACTTTATTACCAAAATCCTGTATTTCATGTAACCAGAACACAAGGGTGCAGTGTATGTATAAGAAAAAGGGCAATAAGTCATCTCCCCACCTTTTTAAAAAATGAAGATTCACAGAAGCTCGGCATTGCCAACTTAAGCAGCTCACACTCAGCAGGCAGAAAATCTGGTGAAAAAGAAAACCCTGTGACAAGAGGTACGTGGTAATCTTTCTTGCTCACCAGAACCCAGGAGGGTAATCTGGCTCCATCAGACTAACCCTGGCCCTCAGACTCAGCTTGCCACTGCTAATAATAATGTTAACACTGTATTCTGTATAGCTGTGTGCAGCGATGCTGGCCTGTTGTACCAGATGAATTGCTCTTCATCTCAGACAACTGGAGGGTAAAAATAAATTTGGAAAAGTAAAAAGATCTGAACACTTGCACTGGAGCTAAAGCTTCCTTGAGTACAGCAAAGAAAATTGGATGCGTAAGGGCATTTTCTGAGCAATGAGGGGGAAAGAATACAAAGTCCTTGCAACTAAGTTAAATTAGAAGTCTTGAAACCATCAAAACAGCTACTTAAACACACTTGTTAAGATCCTCTTTCCTATAGTGCCTAATTGCTATTTTGTCATTTCACATCATCTGATTACAACTGCAGAACTAGGTCAAAACCCATCACTCTGTACTTCAACTTCATCATACAATTGTAAGAGAGATTGTTCGACTGTCATGTAAAAGATCCAATTAAAAGCCTCAGTGAAAAAGATACATTAATAGTCTGCCTGAACAAATGTGACCTCTGCTGACACCCATCATGCTGTGCTATGATTGTCTGCAGATGGAAACAGTAACAGAATTTTTAAAAAATAGATATAAAAAAAAAATAGATATAATTTGCACACTCACCTCTATGTGTGTTATAATGTTGGAAATTAAAAAGACAGCAAAACTACATTTCATGTAAAATAGATGAGTCCTGGCAGACCTAATCCAGAATGTCCATTTTAAGAGAAAAATTAATAACTGATCATGATTTTAGAGGGCTATAGAAGCCAGGTCTCTATAAACAAAATGCGTAACCCCATTACAGCTGATGCCTTCTTGAGACAAACAAGGTCCATTACAATGCTGGCTTGAGATCAAAGCGCTAACAGCTTCCCACACCCCTAAACATAAAGTCTGTCAGACAAAACTGCCTTTGTGCCTGCTTTTGGACAAGCCAAACCTCCTGAATCTATATTCCAGTAATCAGTTCTTGCTTTAATAGAATTCTTGGATTCTATTTTTAGCCTGGCAGAAAGGAAACTATGCTTGGTTTGGAAGTACATGCACAGAAGGCAAGGTTTTCCTGGGCACAAAGCTTTTGTAGTAAGCTCAACTGTCCACACCATTAGAATCTTCAATTTTAGGCCTTTCTATCTATTTCAGTTCCAACTGAAGGCATGATTAGGCTACATTTTTATAGCAATTATTTTTATTGGCATAAAAAAGAAATTGCAGTAGAAGTTGCATACAGAATATAGGAAAAACATGGCTGCAAGGGGAGAAGAGGAAGAGATCCAGCTCCTGTGGTTCATTGTTTACTGGTTCCCAAACATGGAATAGAGTCCCCAGCCAGTAACTTGTGAGAAATCAATCTCTACACAAACAACCAAATTCCAACACATCCCACAAAGTGCCTATGTACTGGATAAATTACTCAAAATACACAAAATCTAAATATTTCCTATCCACACTAGCCTCATGCAGAGGGGCTAGAAAAGTATTACTTTCTCCCATTCAAAAAGATGTGCCTTGAGAGCATGTGATACCTGATGTTTTGGGGCCCACTTCCCTGACTGTAAGGGAAGGAATGGGGAAGCTGAAGGAAAAAAGCTTCCCACACTAAGGCAAAAATAAAATTATTTTAAAACAGAGTAGATTTGGAGAGAAGGGTTAGGATGAAAGGGGCAGACTTTGCCAGAAAAGGACATACCAATATTAATGAGTTCTAAAACCATAAAAGCATCAGAAATTAAATGAGAAATTTTGAAGTAGATTCTCATTAACAGCAACACCAAACAAAAGTAGACTACAACCACGGAATTCCCTTTCTCACAGTACAGTTCTATTTTCGACTTCTTGCTACTTTCCCTTAAAAGATCATTTCCCAAAAGAATTTCCACAGGATTACCATTTAATTTACATCTAATGCCTCTAAATTAGCAAAAGAGAAAATGGTTCACATTTAGGAGAAATACAAGAGTATCCCTAGACTGCCACAAATCTCTAGGAAGCCCTTTTTCCCTCATCCCCTGCAAAAGTAGCTTTTCTTTCTTAGGTAACCAGACAATCCTTCCTATTTTTAAAGAGTCAATTTTAAAATCTACATTTACTTGCTTAGTTAAAATTAGCCTAAAATGTAGTCTAAAAAAAAAAAAAAAAAACAAATACCCTACACACACACAAGGTGTACAACTTTTTGGGAGGGTGAATGATAACATGTTTTTAAGCAGTATAATTTTTAATCTCTAAACACGTTAACATTACACTGATTTGTGCCACATAAAAACTTATATATATAAGATGAACAAGCAGACATCCTGTATCATCAGGTAATCTGAATTACAGTCTTCATAATGAAAGACTGTTGTTTATTTAGGCACATGCCCTGATAATCACACAGCAAAGGACAGTAGAAATATCAGCTGGCTATCCAACAGTCAAGTTAGGAGGTAAGGAAAGAAGTAACAGAACAATTGATGTATTGTAAAATTTCCTGAAGTGCTGGCGAAAGGACCAGACAGATTAAATTCAGTGCTTTGAATTTCAACACAGAATATCACATGTGAACATATGCTACATACCAAGCACCTCTGAGATATTCTCCTGCTAAAGTACTAAGTATATTTTATAACATAAAGGAATTAAAAGAAATTATATGCTCAATAACATGACAGCAGTATGGAATTTACATGTAAATCACTTAATTTATATTTACATGTACCTCAGAGCACATAAATGCTTCTTGTGACTCAGGATGAAGCAGGGCATTAATACTGTTTGAAGCAATTATCCAGAACAAGCTGCACTACAGCCTGACATAAATGTAAACACAATGATAATACTAAGTGTGCTCTTTTATACAGAAAAGCTATCAATATAAATAGACCACAGCAAATTAGGTTTGCCTGATTAAGAAGCAGATCCAGGTAGGAAAGGAAAAGTCATGTATTCCTGAAAAACGCAATAGTGACTTTCAAAATACTATGGCTCAGTATAAACTACGTCAACTAAAAAGAATAGCCTTCTCAAAACATTGGTTCTGTCTGTCATAACTTGCAGCTCAATGTTCTTCAGGAAGAAAAATTAGCAAGGCAGACATTCACTAAGTCTGATTAATAAAGAGGTATTGCAGTAAGAATATCTATTGTCAGGTAACATGACACTTCCTAAAACAAAGACACTGAGTTCTCATCTGCTAGTGATCATGCTGAGAAACTAAAGCTAAGACAACTATATGTTGATTTGTTACACGTATTTTCAGTTTAACTTTGTACTTTACAAACTTTTGGGCTGTGTACCTAATAGAGATGGTATCTGCATTTGATAGAGTCCATAGCTAGAACTAAATCCAGTTTAGTTCCTTTAATTCTGCTGTACATAAAGCATACTTTGTCACTCAGATGCAAATTAACAGTCCATTCTCAAGCCCAGTGATGTCTTTAGTATCTCCAGATGAGATATAGACACATGCAAATCAGACAGGGGAAGTTAAGAGTGAGCATATACCAGAGCAGTTACAAGAAGATGCATTAAGAACATTTTTGTACTAGTTTGCTGTTTGTACATGATGGAGACATTCCAAAAACCAGCTCCTCTTGAGATGAGAAGTGCAGATTTGGCAGGTGGAGCAGTCTGCACCAACACCCTCCCACCTAGACACATCCATCTTGCATTGACAGCCCTGCACAAGATAAAAAGCAGGATTATACACACTTTGTGGTTGGCCAGAAGAGTGAGATGCTGCAGGAAGTAGGATTCTGGCAATTCTGGCAAGTCTGTAAATAAGCCCTTCTCTCTGACTAAGAATAACCACATCTGTGGCATGGCTGCATTGAGGAGGAAATAGCAACACAGCCTCCTAAATCATGGTCATGAAGAAATTCTACCACACTGTTCTCAAAAACACAGCTGTACCCTTCCCCCTCTGTAAGTCAACCATATTCTCATTAAATCTTTTCCAAGTAAAAAAGCTCTGCCAAGGAAGATGCAGTCAAAGAGCTTCTAGTATAGCTGGAGTGTCTTTGGATGGAAGAATCAGAGATCAAAGTGCTCTGGATCTCACCAGACCAGGGAATGGATAGTGAAAAAACACCACGTATCAACATACTTGGGATCACATTTTAAAGATGTAATATCTTGGTGCAGAGATTTTTCTCAGCAGACCAGATGAATTTCCAACTAAAATAACAGGGATCTTACCATTGTGGCAAATAAAACAGACCCAATGTGTTTTTATTTATTTAAATTAAGTTACTTAATAAAGTACAATAAATACATTCATCTTCACATCAGATTTAAGCAACAGAAACCAACATTAAGCACTCACACATGCATCACCATTTATATGCACACATTCCACTAAAAAAAATCAAGTGTATTCTAATCACATGCAAGGAGAATATGAAAAGGGAATTAAAGCTAATCTCATTGCTTCTGCTTATTAAACTTCAGTGGAATTTTAATGTGAAATGTGCCTATCATATTGAGATACTGCCTGTGTGATGTTTTCACAGAACAGCAATACTTCATCTCCTGGAACAGAATTCCTTCCCTCCTTGTGGCACTGTAGGGTGTGCACACTGATATCCCATGGCTGCTCCCAAACATCCACATGCACCAACAAATCCTTCAAAATGCTTGCATTCTTTTCTGTCCATGAAGATTTAAATTACTTACAACTCCCAAACACACACACACATGAAAACTCCTATTGGCATAAATAGGTACATCATCAGTAAGTGGTGACAAGTCATGTGGAAGGCTAGTATTTTAGTCATAAATGTTGGTACCAAGGGGAAGAGTTATAAAGAGGAACGAGTTCTTAATATTTAAGTTTAAAATGCAAATCAGGAAAGTGCTGAAAGAGATGAACACCCTATAAAGATTACAGAATAAATTATTCAGGTAAAACAAAAGCTGAATCTGAACATGGCTTAATAAATCAAATTATAGCAAAATGATGTAAAATAAACAATGATAGAGACATTTGCAATGATTATAAATGGCTAAATTTCAAATAGCACTGTTTAAAAAATTGCATCACTCCTGTGATGAAGAATAATGCTTCAGAGCCAGCATTATGTTTTGATGAAATGTCATAGAGCTGTATGTTCCCAAAATTACAAAAATGCATTAAAAAAAAAAAAGTATATTTTTTTTTCTTTCCTAGGCACAGTGGACTGATGCTCATTTAGCTTTTACAAATGGAAAACCTAAATGTTAAGGACCACATGTAGACCCTCTGTCTTGACTGAGGGGTATAATCTATGCTGTAGGAGTACATTATCACCACAACGATGTCTTTAGCCTGACTGCAGAGTTTATAATCAAAATGAGGCTAAAAAAAGGCTGCCAGAAAGTAAATCGGGACATTAATAACAAGAATTGACACTTGATTAATTAACTGAATTCAACTTTTAAGAAAGGGAAAGCTGAGATCTGTAATTTCTGAGAATGAATGCAAGGGAACAGCTTGCTTGTCACTGTGGCAAACACAGCTCAGTAAAAGATCTGAGAAAGAGACAGAGAAGGAAGAACCTATATTAAATCTCAGCTCTGTGAAGGCTATGTTTATCTCTCTGAAGAGCCTAAATTTAGACTGCAGTAAGCATGCCCCATAGTATTAAAAATTGTGGAAAGATGAATAAATACTGAAGTCCAAAGTAAATAATTCTCTCAATTTTCTCTTGCTCCTTTCTCTCTCTATTTTAATAAAGCCAAAGCAAAAACTTATATATGACGCATGACACCAGTGCTCAGCAGGAGTCAAATGAATATGTTATTGTATTCATCTACATATAAATGAGAGACTGATGACTCTACTGTGGTTTTGAAAAGCATAGAAGAAATACTCTAGAGCAGAAGTATAACAGATTAAAACAAAGATCAGGCATCTTTCATGACAGCAAGCATAGAAGGAATACAGAGATCACCAAATCATAGGATATCCTGAGCTGGCAGGGACTCAGTCAGGATCACTGAGTCCAATTCCCGGCCCTGCACAAAACACCCCAAGAGTCACACCACCTGCCCAAGAGCATGGTCCAAACACTGCTTGAACTCTCTCAGGCTGGTGCTATGAACACTGCTCAGCCTTTCCAGTGCTCGACGACCCTGGAGGTGAAAAACCTGTTCCTGATGTCCTCCCCTGACTCAGAAAGCCATGAAACCTGGGAATCTGTATTTTTTATAAGCCTCCTGCATTTTTATTGTTTAGAGTTCTATGTGTCATAGCAACGCAGTAGCCATCACACTGTTCGTTCTTGAGTAACACTGCACACTGCAGCTTCATATTATACCTCTGTAAATGTGTGACGGCACAAAACTTCTGAACCATCATTGTACAACCATTAGTAGTTACACTTAAATTATGTTTCTTGCCTTGATGATGAGAACATCACTCAAGGCAAGGTGAGATATTTTACCGGAGAAACACGATGTGTATTGTTTGTCTTCCATCTCCTCTTAAAGGAGGTATTAAATTTTATGGACTCGATTATTCTTTTACAAATCTACATGTTCTCTGTTCTCACTTAGAATTGCTCTTATTTCCCCACACGTAATGGAGGATGAAAAGAAAGCTGCTAAATGGCCTATAATCTCTCAATTCCCCCATATTACTCTCTTTATAATACACATGTGCCTGCTTGTTTTCTGCTCCCATGTTACAATTCCCATATGTTTCTGGGTGAGCTCATGATTGAACCACAGCTGATCTCTTATTATCCTCCCTAGGAAAAATGAGGACACAATTCCTTTAAGAAAATATCAATTTTCTTAAATTCTTTTCCCTCTTAAGGAATTTTTAATATCTACATTTTTTTACTCTGCATATGGAAACAGGTCCTGTATCAGCTCATGTTTAGGAACTAGGATAAAACAAAAAAACTTTTGCAAGCATTGGCAAGATACTTTTTATCTTTTTTTTTTTAAATAATGTGGCTTGAAGACATTGATTTTCCTCTGTTGTCAGCAATCATTTCCATTTTGAGTAGGATATTGGACCAGACCTCCTGAGGTTTCCCTTACAGCTTGAATTATCTTATGATATCATGAACTAGGAGTCTATTTCATCAAGGTCAAGCATGCCAATGGAGAGTAATTTTTTTAATTAGAAATTTTTTACTTTCATTTCAGCATCTTTTACTTCTCCACCTAAGCTTCTGTGCAACATAAACCAGAAACATGCTACAAAATAGGTGGTCTTTTATAAGATGCCTGGGTTAAAATTAAAATACAAACATGGTCTCAATACAAATGGGGAAGAAGCAAAAAATATCTTACTCCTTCAAAAGTGTTGTCCAAATCACAGTTCCACACTGGTCACTGTGAAGAAAATTCACCTTTCTCCAGTCAAAACCAGCACACACAAATTATGTGGGCTTTTTTAAAATGGAGAATAGTATTTTAATGTAGAAATAGAAAAGCACACCAAGGGCTTAAAAGAAAGTACCAATAATTTAGTGGGTAGTAATGAAATAACATGCGAAGAATTCTGCTGCACAACACTTTTGAGCAATCTGATGCACTTAAAGTTAATTGGGAGGACATTTTTATAAACAAATCTGTTAAACTGTATCAATTAGGAACTTCAGTTTGACCACTCACAGTTTCCTACCTTTTTAGACACAACTTGGTTATCAAGCTTTGGAAACACTATACACTACATTATTGCTAAAATCACATTGGTTTTCTGAAAAATAAAGTAAAAATTACTTCCATACGGGATCTAAGAGTGGAATAAATATGCTTCTTCAAAAACAAAAACAAAGCAAACCAAACCACCAATCCTCCTACAAAACTTAAAAGCAGACTTAAATGTAAAGTGCACTTACAGTGTTGGCAAGTTCTAAGTAGCTTCCTCCAACAGAGTTGCTAAAATTTGAGGCCTGAGCTAGAAGTCTTTGCAAGGCAGCCTGTTGAGTCACATTGCTTCTACCATACTCCATCACCTTTTGTAGCGTAAAATGACTGTGGAGGTCTGGACTCTGAAGGTCTCTTGCTCCTGAATCATACTCCCAGCTTTCTCTGGCTCCTGATAAGGCACCTAAAATGCAGAAAAGGAAAAACATTTTAGTATGAACTTATATAAAGAAAATACATAATCTCTCAAATTGGAAGGCACCCATGAGGATTGCTGAGTTCAACTCTCTGCTCCTCAAAGGACTACCTAAACCTAAACCACATGACGAAGAGCATTATCCAGGTGCTCCTTGAATTCCACCAGGCTTAGTGCCGTGACTACTTCCCTGGGGAGCCTGTTCCAGTGACCAGCCAACATTCCAGAGAGGAACCTTTCCCTAACATCCAGTCTGAACTTTCCCTGATGCAGCTTCATTCCCTTTCCTCATGTCCTGTCACTGCTCACCAGAGAGGGGAGGGAAATCAGCACCTCTGGGGTCACCCCGCAGCCTTCTCTTCTCCAAGCTGAGCAAACCCAGTGACCTCAGCTGGTCCTTGAGATCTTTCACCATCTTGATCTCCCTCCTCTGGACACACTCCTATACTTTGATGCCCTTCACATACTGAGAAAATATCCAAAAATGCACACAGTACTCAAGGTGGGGCAGCAGCAACACAGTGCAGATTAGGACCACAACCTTCTGTGACTGGCTGGTGATGCTGATACACCCCAGGACACAGCCCTTTTGGCCAGAGCACTCTGCTGACACAGGAATAACCCTGACCATCATTCCAGAAAGAAAAAAAACAAAACCTCCACCACCATTACTGCCCATCTTGCATGTGCTGATAATATCAGGGGAAAAAAGCAGTAAAATTTCCAGTGCATAGGTGAATTGCTAAATTGCAAGATTCAGAATGAAAACTAAAAGCATTTACATATCTTATTTAGCACACTGCAAAACCAGTGTAGTTTACAACAGCTAAGGACCAAGAAGTGAGTACCAGTAACTTACATGAGATTAAAAAGCAGCAGAGATCAAAGAGCAAAAGAGGAAAACCATAATTCCTTTAACTTTTTGTTTACTGAATGCCAACAAGTAAGCGTGTATTTTAGCTGTATAGTTATCACTTTTTATGCTACCACTGCCTTTTTTATTATCTCAGGATTGCTTGTTTCAATTCAAGTTCCAGACACATCAATCACAAGATGTTTCGTTACAAATCAATGCGAGGGTATGGTCTTGTGGCAAGTGACAAACAATGAATGCTTTGAGAAAGTTTCTGTATCATGAAGCTGTAGGGCTCCTGTCTCTCCATGAACAATCCTTCTAATTCCTTACACACAGATTTGGGTATAAACCATGAAACAAGCAGAAGAAAAATTTCTAATTTTGTCAGTAACTATTTCATTCCTGGCTGCTTCTGATTCCCTTACAAATGTCCCACTCCTATTAAAATCTTGTTATGTTTTAGATTCAACTATTTCCTGTGGCAAAACAGTCCAGAGCAGGCACTAGATTATTTAATAACCCTGGACAGTAGTGTAAAATTTCATCTATACTATAATGAAGATTAAAAACTAGTAAGTGACTTCTCCAAGCATACACTCTGGTTAATAGAAAAGTCAGAATAGAATCCAGAGCTACAGACTAGATCAAAACTCTAAGCCAAACATACAATCATCAAACCATAAGTAGTTACGTGTAATGCCATCCTATTCTTTTGAAAGCTTTTCCTTTTTTGAGCTAGTTTTCTCTCTCAAATATTAACCAGGATCCTAACGAAGTGTTTACTAATCACTGGTTCTTACTCAGTACATTACCAAGCAAAACCAATAAACTACATAAAGGACTACTAGGAGAGTGTCTCCCCCTCACCAAGAAAAGTTTGAGATGCAAAAGTACAAGTGGAAAACCAGCCAGAAGGGCTGCAAGGCAGCAACTGATCTTTGTTTCAGGTCAACACCCTAACACCATGTAAAGCTGTTATGCACAAAAAGCAGACTTAGGAAACCTGGAGTTGGTTTCCCTGTCTTTCTGCAATGCAAATATTTTAGTCTTGAAACATCGAAGTAGAAAATAATGCATAATAATTACATTTTATACTAATATAATTACCAGGATTCCTTACCACTGGTAGAGGGACAATAATTAAAGATTAATTCAATGACTTTCACACCAAGAGCATGCACCACTGTACTTCATCTAGCTACGTGCTGCAAGCTTTCCAACAGACTTGCGCTGAGATACTGGTACCAGCAATATTTTATACAGCAGGCAGGGCACTGTGGCTGTGCACAACATTGGGTGTCTCTGCCCTCGTGTGGCTACAGAACACCACAGAGCAAAAAAATCAGCAGCTCATAGACCTGAAGCCACTGAAATGTCTCAGGCATCCAAGGGCAGCAGAGGATTGGTTCTGCCACTTCCCAGGCCTGCCAAGAACAGATGAAATAACCCTCTCTGGGCAAGCAGACCCACACAATTAAGAGAACTGGTTGTATCACATGGATACACCTCCTTCCACACAGCTAAATATGGCACATGTTTCTACAGAGAATAAGCACTATATTTCTATTACTCAAAAATAATTTTTCTGCAAAAGAGCTTCCACATTCATGAAATTACGAACAGCAGTTCTGTTGCAGGACCCAAGTGGCCTTCATAGATTGCACCATCTGATATCACACTGAAGACTCAGCTGACACGGAAGTCACCTGTCAGTCACAGATGGATCAGGAAACACTGAGGTTTAATACTGTATTATGACTGTATCTTAACCCAAGTTTTCTTAAAAGTTCATGTCAATACTCCTAATTTAAAACACACATACTAAAAATGGACGGGGAGATGACTGGAAGGCATTTCCAGTATTTTATTTTGGGCTTAACCCTAATCCCTAAATTTGCCCACTGTTTTCCCAACAGATTCCATAACTCTGGCTGTTAAAATGCTGTCCTGGATCATGCACCTCTCAAATCTCAGCTCTGCAGGGAAACTCTGGAGTCAAAATTGAGATTTCACTTGTAACTGAAAATTCAACCAGGAATTAACAAACAACTCTTGTATCTTGATGTAATTAACATACAATTCCTCCTCTTACAATACTAATAAAAAGTAAGGAAACATTAGGTATGATGGCTGATAGCTGACCTAGTAACTAGAAGCTGTTAGTTAATAAATCTGTGTTTAAGATTAGTCTTTGCAGAACAACATAGATCCCATGGTAGCTTTTCCCTGTTCAGCTGCACTTAGAATAACAAGAAGCATGAAATTTATGTATTAAGTGAAACAAAATTATCATGAAAATTCCAAGATAATAAGCATGCTGGGAAATTGGTGTTACTATTCCAATAAAATAGTAAGAAAAGAAGAAAGAAAACATAAATAAATAAATTCATTGCACAATATTTGTATTAGACAAGTAATATAAGAACAGATAATTGTTTTCAAATTATGTAAGTAACACTTTAATTCCAGAGTAAGAAAGTTAAAACAACACCTTCTGGAGTGAATGAATACATAGAGTATTAAAGAATAATAAAGGACAGTTTAGATTGACAGCACATGAAAGATTCCATAATTACATAAAATTTCAGTTTGTGAATTGTACCAAAGCTGTTTACAACAACTTTAGTCTATTCACTTGACAAATGCCACTCTGAATAGTGTATCCTGCCCACCTGCACTAAGAATTCTTGCTATCTAAATCTTACTTTATGACCTGCAAAGCTCTCTGGTCTGTGTTCTGGTACTGGTGCCACCCTGCCACTCTGATTTGAAAGAAAATGGCACTTCATCTTATGTTCCAGCTATTAACCTTCTGCCCAGGAGGCTTGTATTCTGCAACATGCCTACCAAAAATACATGTTTGTCCATACAGCCGGATTTTTGGTTTGGTAAAAGCTAATTTTACCAGGCTATTCTGGTGAACCAAGCATTATGTGATTTCTTCATTGCTCACAGAGTAGAAAAGATAAACTACCAGGATGGTAGAATACTGAAGATGCATTCGTTTCTGAGAGGACCTGGGGTATCAAGAAAAGCGAGGTACTGTAAAATTAGCCCTGCATCAAGTTCTGAAATTAGTCTGACTTGTGAATGACAAACATGAAGACAGCTGACAACATAAGTGCACAACCAGCTCCTTGGTCACAGATTCACCTCACACAGTGAGGAGTCTGATCATTGTTTTCCATGAGGCAGTCGTGACATTTAGCTACTTAAACTTACATGCATTATATTACCAAAAGAATGGCTATTTTTCAGCATATTTTTTTTTGCTCGTCTTTCATTCAACAGTTAAATTGTGATAACCTATCACAAAGAGCTGGAAATTTGAATTATTATTATTATTATTCAGTGAAGGCAAAAGGGAGATTTATGGAAAGCACTAGCCATTTCACAGGTCCCTGACAACTTCAGTAATAATAGTTTTGGAGGTAAGTGCACTGAATGAAGGGGGAAATGTACAAAATTAACAAAGAATTGTCATTTTGCACTTGCTAGTCAAGTCAGGGTCTCAAGGAGTAGGTCTAACTATAAAAAATGCAGGCTGTTCAGGAAGCCAAGAAGTACGAGAGTTTATCTTTGGACGTTCCGACAATTCAAGTCTCCCAAGCTGATGCAAACGTTACAAAACCCAAATGAACTTTAAAGAAAATTTAGGAACTGCATAGAGCTCCAATTGCTCAAGCAACATAACAAGTACAGTAAACCAAAGCAACTGAAAAGAAGCTATGTCCTGTAGAGGGATCACCTTTCTACTAATCCAACCTGATTAGAAAAGTGAAAATAACAGTCTTATTTGGAGCTTATCACAACTATTTCCACTGTTTTCTACAAAACACTTCCATACAGGAATCAAAGGCCAAAGGCTCTGGCCTCAGCTGGTAGCCTGACAGCTAATGTAACTCTTTCCTATTTAACAGGAATCATTCTTTAAAACTTATTCATTATTTTGCATCCGATGATAAAACAACATGAATGACACCTATGAATAGCACAGCAGCAGAGTGATGATGATAATAACTGATCCTCACATGCACAGCTGGGTGAGAATGTTTATTAAATACAGAAAGCTATCTGTACATCCATTACAAGTTCTAGGAGAATTCAGGCAGGGAAGGAATGTATTCTCAACTCAGCATTCAGTCCTAGAGATACTTCACATTAGAATTTTTGCAATACTTGTCCAGTGACCAAGAAGGAAATAACCCATGTGGGCAAAGTAGTTATGGGAAATGGGGAATCTCAAGGCAAGGGTCTGTGGGATTACTGTCTAATTTTTTTCCTCTCACCATACCTTTTTTCTGGTTTGATGAATACTGCACACAACATACAATGTTAGGCTGTGTTATTTCAGTCCTTTTCTCATTAGTCTTGTGAGTGAGGATAACAAGCTCCAAGGGAAGGAAACCACAGCTAGATCCCATACTGCCTAACTAACACAACTTACTCATGGGAGAAATCTCTTTTATGAAATTAGGTCTAAGAAGAAAATTGAACCACATTGATAATTGCTGCTCTAAAAGACTGCTGTCAGCTCACACATCATCTTCCTTTTGTCCCTGAACTACAAGTTCACACATTTGCACTTTCTACTGGTATATTTCTCAAAATCATCACAAAACCTCAACTGTATTTCAGGTTCAGTGAAGTATCCCCAACATCAGTACATTCAAATTTCGGGAATTCTCCAATTTTGTGCTGCCCACCCAACTCACTACAGGATATCATTATAGCATAAATTTCAGAAACACTTAAATGCACATTAAAGAAATTGGAACAATCTGCAACATAACCAGCACTCTTAATTACCAAATACTATCTTTTTTTTTTTTAGGCTTTTGGATTTTAATTTTTTACATTCCATGACATATTTTTCTAAGCAGATTGTTATCGCTTACAAAAACTACATCAAATCTTAAGAAAAATAAATCAAACGGCTACATGAAAATTAGGATAGAAAAGTGAATAAGCTTGCCAAGGGCAAAACCATAAAGTAGACAAGGTAATTCATAAAGCCTTGAGAAAGTAAAACACAGAGACATAGCCAGTTAATGACAAAGTTTCTCTCATTACAATTTCCCAGTTACTCAACACAGCTTTTGGATGAAGCTGCGTTTGTTAAACCAGTAGTCCAAACCATATATATATAACAAATGTTTGTGGAATTTCCATCAATTTATCTTCTTCAAATTTATTTCAATTACTGGATAAATGCATCTATATAAACTATCATGGTTTCAGGACTTGCCAGCAGACTGTCATTGGTCATATAGGAAATAGTTACACAGAAAACAGAATAAAAGCACACTATCCTTAACACCTTCATACACCTATCCTTGACTCTGAAATTATTTAAGATTATCCTTGAGACCAGATAACCATTTGCTTTATTCAGACATAAGAAACAGAGGATGGGGATGACTTCTCAACAGTCTAGAAACCAAGGTCTCCTAGTACTCATTATAGTTTAAGCACCTAAACTAAATTTTGCCAGAATGCTGCTGGCTAATAACTGCATTGTACTCAGGAACTCAATCTAGAATTTAATCTGAAGTTTCTATTAAGGCAGAAAATCCTTTTTTCCCCTGAAAATTAATAATCTCTAGTAAAGAGGGGAATACATAGTATATAGGAAAAAGAGTACATAAAACCTGAAGTCATACAGAAGGCAGAGGAAGTTCCAACATACCTTTCAAGTAAAGTCTGTACTGTATGCACTGCACTTCTAAAAAATTTGGCTTTCTTTACACAGGATTTTATATGCGAATAATCAGCTTCCTCCCTGATTACCTTCCACTCACGGCAGCCTCACTTTAGCTCTGACTTGAATATACATGTGCCTAAGCAAACAAATAAAGCATCCAGAATTTGTTGCCTGTCAGTTTCATTCTTTTCCTGTTTCATGAACCATAGTATGTCAGAGCCACATTAGAAGCAGGCAGGTGAAGAGCACATCACGTAAGTCAGGAGAGATAAAGCAGAAATGTGCTGAGAAGCAGCCCTTGATTTACAAAAGCTGAAGTGTAAGATGTCTGACAGTGCTCATCTTCTATGCTTCTATGAAAACCCCAGCAGCCTTTCAGTTTCTCAAGCTGATCATAGTTTGCGTGGAAAGCATAAACTGGGACAAAACTGAAGAACTGATATTGTAATCCAGTTCCAAACCACATGGCAAACCCAAACCACAGCTCCATGTGTTACCACTGGAGCTGACCAGGAAGCAGAGACAGCAGAGCCCTGAAACAAGCCTGACCTGTGGTGCTCTGCAGAGCTGGCCTGGGCCAGCCCTTCTATCGATTCTGGGTAGCAGCAGCTCTCAGGAACAGCAGCTTTCTGTTTCCCCCAATTCTACCCACTCAGCTGTCTGTCCTTCCTCTTTCCTCTCAAAATTTTAAAGTATTTGGTAATTTCAAGGGCATTTGGTGTCAAAGTGTCAAATACATTGAATTCCTGTAACTTTTATGGAAAACACAGAGGTGACTGATTCTGTTAGTGCTTCTACTGAGGAAGGTAACACAGCTCAATGCAGTGCTCAACCTTGACTAGATACACTAGGGGGAGGAGGGGGGGGAAGAGAGAAAAACCCCTGCAAACACATGGAAGGGAGGAAACTTCAGGAAAGCAAAAAGAGTTTGCTCCTCATATAATGGACGGGCAAGATGTGCTACTCCTGGTGGCAGGCCATGGTGAACACTAAAGACTTGGACATCTTCAGAGGCTCAGTCCTGCAAGTCAGGGTTAGAGGGAGAGAAGCCATATGTGTGTGAGCAAGTGCAACTATCTCTAATTCGAAGTCCCTGAGCTGAAATTTAATATACAAGCATTGTTACATGATCACTCAGTCCCTACCATCTTCCCTAATATTTTTTTCTCACCATGCTAAGGGACAGAATTACCATTAGAGAAAAATGTCTGGTCTAATACAGGTTAGCTGTTCTTACATTTTACAAATATTCAAACCAGGAGAAAGCTTCAACCAAGTTTGTTTTTCTATTAGACACCACAGTTCCCTGCAGGGATCACTTCTATCCTGTATAGATTCACTGGTGTTTAATGCATATTGTATATTATGATTTTAGTAAGATTCATCAGCTGTCAATTATAAACCTCGGAAAATTCAGGTTCATTTGTAAGGATGCTCACAGAACTTAAATTCTCTGTTCCTTAAAGAAAAGAAAAATTACCTATGTTCTGCTGCTTTGCACAAAGACAGTGGTATCAAAAGATTATTTAAATGTAATAAACTAAACTACTTACAGTTAACAGGAGTTTGTATGTAATTAAATTTGGCCTAGCAGAAGCTCAAAGCTTTTCTAGTTAAACATATCTAAGGGTGAAACTTTGCTTATAAATCTCAAGAAAGTCTGCAGCATGCCTTTGAGTCCATATGAGCTCTGAAGTTTTTAATTAAATACAGCATAAATAAATGTAATCACTCCATCAATTTCTCAAGAGCAATTTATTTGCAGTAAGATCAAACATGGAATTAATGTAAAGCAAAAATAATAATTTATCAGCCCCAGTGGTCTGCCTCTCCTGTTTACCCATAAGCTTAATTTAAGGCTGAATTCCTACCATTCCTTTGATTATTTCTCATGCTTGATCCACTATGCAAATAAATTATCATAGCAAGTTTTCAGGGGACTTATTTTCAGTAAAGAATAGGGACTTGGCTATGAATTAATTACTAAGTACTAACCTACAGCCAAAAATTGGTAAAGGACTCTGGTATTCGTGACTGTTTATCTAGAATATGAAATCAGATCAATAAATACATGCAGTTACAGGAAACCAATACTAATAAATAGTGTCATTTCTTGTTCATCCACCAAGCCACTGGGTGCTAGAAATAGGCTATTTTTTATCAAGGGGAAAAAATGGCAATTTGCTCCTTGTAAAGAGCTAGACAAATCTATGCAATGCATAATATAAATAATTCTAATGCTAGCTTTTATAAAAGATATACAAAGCTACACAACACTGAAAAAGGTAACAGAAGCCACAACTGTTCAGGCAACTCTCTGCTTTAAATATTAGAGATGTAGTTCTGCTGTAATAAAGTTTTCAGGTGCCAAGCAATCCACCACTATCATTCACTACGTTATTCACACAAATTTACTGTACCCATCATGGCCCTTGTTCTCCATAGCTGGACACAGGACACACAGATTTGATCAGTAACTGACATTCTTACTGCATTTTCTACTGAAACAATATAATAAAGAGTCAGGTCACATTTGGTGACTCCAAGACTCCAGCAATACTTTCAAAAGTTATTTTATTAATTTTTTTAAATTGTATTTTAAAATGCAAGAATGTTAACAGAGTTTACATTCCATTTCACTTATAGAAAAATAACTGGTTATTACTTGCAAATTATTGTTAAAGCTCCTGCTGACATTAGTAGTGTAGGATAAGAACAACAACACCTTATAACAGCTTTGAATTGCTGATTAGTAAACATCAAAAAGCCTAATTCTAGTAACTTAGAAAATTTCCTTTTTTGTGCACTTGAATAAAACATGAAACTTTTAAATCTATACACTCATTTGTTCATCAGGATGGTAGATATGGATGGAGGTCTGGCTTACTGAGGACATACATGAGTATTAATAAGCCTGAGTCCTGTACCTTGATTAAAAGAGTCAACCAATTTCCTTACTTCTGCATCCCACCTGGAAACACAGGTGTGAACATTTGTTGGGCAAAGTTGGGCAAAATTATTCAAATGACCTTATCAATGATACAAAAGATGGATGAGAAGAAGTTCAGTAGTAGATTAGATGCAATTACTTCTAGCAACTTTTTCTTCCAAGTTATTTTCTTCATAATAAAAAGCAGAACTTATAGGCAGCAAAGGTTTTGCTTCGTTTTTTAGGAATTTGGAACCGTTCCAAAAAAACACAGCACAAAATGCTCCCTGACTGGTAATCTCTGTGCAATTATACACGAACTTGCAGTGTAAAAACATTCATGTCAGAGGCTGGATTTCTTTGTTTCAGATCATCAGGACATCTGCTACTCAATACCAGTCAAATGAGATTTGAAATTCTGTCATTTATGTGACCCACATCAATATATGATACCAGCTTTAAATATTATCAGCAGCTCACATCCTGTGTAGGAATTAGTCTTGAAAAAAATGCCTGTAAACTATCTTTAAAAATAAAGTTTAATTAAAAGTGTTTTGACCAGAAAAAAAAAGGTAACACAAAGAAAAGAACATCCACCAAGCTCATGTTTGAATTTGTACATGATGTCTCTTGTCTCAAGCAATGCTTAGAAGACAACAGCAAAGACTCAATAATAACATAATCAGTTTTTTGATCACTAATGAGTATATAAATGAGCCCTCAAAGACATGAAAGGCACAGAAACATCAGAAAGGCGCAGATCATAATTCAAGCTTGACTGCAAGTGTAATTCCTCAGCTGTCATGTTCATACCACAGGCTGGTAGAATCAGCCTGTGCAATTTATATCATAGAAATATATTACAGTGCTTTTCCTTAACTCTCTGAAAAGAAAGCTAGGTAGAACATTTCGGACAGTGCTGTCACAATGGTTTTCATACACAACCAAATAAAAAACAGTTGTATCCTAAATGCTTATCTTTAGTATTTCCTCCCATCCTTTTTGTGGGGGGAAGCATCTCCATATGTCCTCTAAGAATTCTTGCAAGAGTCAAGGCAGGACAAGGACAAATCCCATAATTCCCTATAGCTCTAAAAGTAAAGTGCAGTAAGACAGTCGCACTTGATTAGCAGAGCAAAATATGCCAAGGCAGGAAATTCAAACCTCTTCTGGACTTAACTTTTGGGGGGAAAAAAGGAAAAGAAAAATGGGTTCACTCATCAACTTTAAAAAGGCATTAAATTATTCTTGTAAAACTAACAGAAACTGGGGATTAGGGGGAAAAAAAGTAGTTGTGATTGAATTCTATACACTAATAAATTTGGAAGTTCATCTATGAATAGTTTTGGCAGCAATTACTAATCCTGCACTTCTTTGTGGGATTAGTAATTGAGACTATTATGTTGGCCTTCCTCTTATAAAGTTTAGGAGCTTTCACCTCTGATTATTACAAATCATAATTACTTGGCTGGTTTGTCTAAGAAAGATTTTAAACCCCAGAAATCTGGTCAGCAAACAGGGAAATTTTGTATAGCCATCTGAGAGCAGAACAACCAACTCTGTTTTGCAGAAAAATACAACTGTGTCAGCACCAAAAAAGCAGGCAATGGAAGATAATTGTATGAGCAAGAGAAAACACAGTATTCTTAAAGCAAAAAAAAAGGCACAATTTTGGCTTTGAAATATTGTCTGACAGCTCCAGAAAGAGATTCACAGGCTGGAAATCAATTGAACACAAGGCTTATAAAGATTTCAATACAGAAAATGATGGGAGAAAT
>WBNO01026311.1:34870-62761 GCA_013400575.1 Peucedramus taeniatus | reverse complement strand
TTTACAAGATTAAAGCTGTAATGAAATCAAGCCTCAGTGCTCTATAGAGTTGAGTGATTTTATAGTTAATTTACTGGTTTAATATTTTTTATCTTTAACTGAAGGAAAGCTTTTTTAAAATGACCTGATTTCCATTCTTCATTAAGTAGACAAAGTATGTAAAGCCTCAAGCTGTCAGACTAACTGCAAGGTTGCAATCTGTGAAGCAACATAACTGTTTGTTTACTCTGTGTTTTAAAATCTAAAGAGGATTGCATTTAGTCCTTGATCCTAAAATATGTTGGAAGAACTTCATCTGTATTTGGCAGGAGGAAAGGAAAATGGAATTCCCACACCTGGATATGATAGATATTGCTTGTAACATTTCCAAGGATGGAGGAAAAACATTGATGTAGAGAATACTTAATGGAAGAGAAGCCAAGAGGTGTTCTGTAGAGTGAAGAAAATTAAAATTAAAGAAATAAATAATCTTTATACAGATTTTTTAATTATGATCAAGATGATACACAGTTTAAGATCTCTTTTTTTTTTCTCTTTGGAAATATTGTGTTTTCAAAATCACATGGATTTACACTAGTTGTGTTGCCCTGCACATGTGGAACAGATTATAAATGTCCCTTAAATGTGCAATTAGGCTCATGAAAGATGATGGTACTTGTGACTGCCATTGAATCAATGGTATTTGAGCATCATTTTTGTTATCAAAATTCTAAAAGATGCACATAAAATTTTACCAACAGTGTAAAAGCTAGGAATCCAGGAACTAAGAAGGGGGAATTAAAAAACACCTCTATGAAATACTATAGAAGAGAAAAAGTTATTACAAAAACATATTTGTCTTAAATTAACAGTGAGAGAATTGAAGTGTTGTACAGTCACATTCTAGATTGAGTCAAGTTGTTTTGAAAAGTTAAAGTGGGCTGTGTGAGTTTTTACTAAGGCTGCTAATCTGTTTTTGGAGATTCAAGGATAACAGTTTTGCATATATAAATTCAGAATTTTGGAGCAAAATACTTGGGCAATCTTCAGGTACTTCTATATAGGATGAGAATTTGATGGCAAATATATATTTTCTGGAACTCAGTGGCTATGTGCTGAGCAGAGATGTATGGTAGACATTAAAATCAGAAAACACAATTCTTCCAAATTAGCTTCCCTTCATTCCTCCTTCTTTTTAAGAATGTGTCTCTGTGCAAGTGAAATAACAGGGTCCCTTCTCATCACTGTGTTCCTGGTGATATGATACTCCTTTCATTTTGAATCAAAAGTGTTTTAAAAAGATTAAAGCCTGCACCCATTCATATCAAAACTCTTCTATTTGTTTTGAAAGATAAATTGTGAGCAAGTCTGCCTTACAAACTTAGTGTTAAAAGCTGTATTTCCCTCTTGAATTTACCCTTAAATAGATGGGTAAGTATCCTTTTGGGGATATTTTTTACTCTTACATTACATGTTTTAAAAGTAAGTGCATTATTTTAAACATTTCTGTTCTACTTCAACTATTAGAAGTTCTATGTTCTGTTTCTTCTTTTAGGTGAGAAACCTTTTGAATGTAACATTTGTGGGAAACACTTCTCACAGGTGGGAATATTTTATATATTATGGTACTTACACTTGAAGTGCATCTGTATGTTGATTCTAAAAATCTTGGGTTTAAGAATTTTTTTTTTTGGTTCAAAGACAGAATTCACTCTAGGGATAAATTATTAAAATGTCTTATATGAAAGCAGCATGTTGAATGTTTTAGATTTCTTTGATTCTGTCTGCTCTCAGTAGATGTGTTATGTATTTTACATTCAAATGAATGTTTAAGTATACAGAGCCACAGCTATATTTGAAATACAAAGAACATTCATTTCCAAACTGTTATTTTGCTTTATGCTGAAAGGTATGTTGTGAATAGCATTCTTAGAGTGTCTGAAAAAAGTGCAGATTCAAGTTTTATGTAATGTTGTATTCACAATACAGTTTCATCTTCCTAAATGGCATAAATTATTAAGTAGCTTTGAGTCAGATAAAAGAATTTGTATCTATATAAGTGGGCTTAGTTTCTTTCAGTGAGGAAGAAACCACCACCTTCAGAAGTGACAAAACTCAGCTATGACTTGAAAAAAACTTCTTGTGAAATTCCATACTTAAATACAGGGCCTAAGCTTTAGCTGCTTTATTTGCTCTCCAGTGTTCACTTCCTGTTCTGGGTACAACAATTAGTTTGTATTTCTACAAATTTGGTGCTTAGTTGTCTCACATTTCCAAAATGTCTATTTCCTTTCTGATTCCATGGTTGAGAGGTGCACATGTAAGAACAGCAGACAATAAACAGGTGTATATTTTTATACTAAAATTACATAATTATTGTTGAATAGCTTTGGCATTTCTTATGGCTTCTGTTTTAAGAATTAGAGCTATGTGCTTTTTGTATACCCACCCACCACTGGCTGTGCTCTTGCTTCATTTTCACAGCCCACCAGTGGGCCTTTTTTGACCCATGAATCTCATGCCTTTGTGTCCTCCACCTTGTTGCTAAATATGTATATAAGACTGCATCCAGTGAACAATATTGTTTCATTGTGCTTATTGGGCAATTTTCTGCAAAATGGGCATGTTTTTCAGGCAAAGAAGAGCATTTTCATTCATTTTGATGGCTGAACTTACAGTTATTAAAAGAAAAACATGGGTATTTCAAATTCCATTAAAAGTACTTTTGGCAAATAGAGTGGTATTCTGTACTACTACAGTGGGGGAAGAGGGGGCAAGTGGCACACAGTGTTTGACAGGCATGACAGGCTCCTCATGCAATATGCTTTGCTCTTCTTTCATTACAGAAACAAAGAAAACCCCTGACAAAGCTGGCAATTTCTGCCTTTTAATTAAACCCTCCCAAACAGCTTCCCTTCCCTCCCTGTGACCTGACTTGCCTGAAGGTGTGGGCAGACATGGACAATCATGGACATGGAGATATTCATGGACAATCCCTACACATCTGGCACACGAGCCAGAGCATTCAGCCTGTGTGCTGCAGTTCTTTCTCTGCTCATAAAGGGGTCTTGCAAATTGCTGAGGTTCTTGCTTTTGAGTCCTGAAAATAAGATTCCACTCACCAGAAAGGAAGATGCAAGGATAATTACTATCTACTTTTTGCTTAAAATACCATCTCCGATCTTGTCCTTTATCTTCTCTGTCTGCAGGCACAGAAATAGAAACACTTTTCTTATTTAAGCCTTCATGTTCTGTGCTTTTGAGACAGTGCAGCTGATGGGCTTGGTGGTATGTCTGCTCCTGCTGAATGTAGCTGATGTGCTGTGTGTTGGAATGTGGAGCAGAAAATTAAAGAAGTAGGGGAAGTTGATGTGGGAACTCATAGTTTGGAACAAACAGCCATAAAAGTTTGATTTTTTTTAGGAAAATGTTCCTTTTTTACTTCCAAGCCTTCATCTTCCCTTATTGCTTGTACACAGCTTGTTGTGATGTGAGCCCTCTCTGGCTGGTGATCCAGGATATTGTGTTTTACCTCCTCCTGCAGAGGTTCTTTTGGGGGCCCATGTGCATAAGTTGCTTCACTTTGAAAGCTTGCCATTTACAAAAGGACTAAGTCTGGTGTATCTCTCTGGTTGCCAAATTTGTGAGGAGGTCTATGCAACCATTTAGAGGATTCTTCTGAGCAGTTTTTTTCTTGCATTGAGATGCAAGCAGAAGTCCCCTTAGGTTTTTTTCCCATTGGGATGGCATGTGATGCTTTAACCAAGGCTGTGTGCCAGCTTTAAAGCTTAAGAAAGAATACAAACTATTGATGTTTTTACTGTTTTTTGTCTTAGCCAGATAGTAACAAGCTTTGCCCTCATTAGGAGGAAAGGACATAGGCTTGTAATAAAGAAATGGATCTATTGTTCTTACTTAATATGCCTTTGTGGGAACTGTTTCAAAATAGTTGTTGCAGTTCAAATTCACCCTTTGTCTTTATCTGGAATAACTTTAAAATGCCTGTGATAGGGTTTGTTTGTGACATGGATAGAAGTAAAAGTTCTGACCTTTTTCTGTATGTTTTTCTAAAATGCATTGTGACATAAAATCCCTTCTCTTTGAAAAGCAAAAATTATTCCATGGTTCATCTTTTTCTTCCCCAGAAATAAGTACCTAATGCCTCTCTTTGAGTAGATTTCAGTATGAGAAAGTTTGGCCTTAGAAAACAGTTGTTCAGTCACACTGCTGTCTGAAAAAATGTACAGGGGTTAAAGAAAGCTCTTTCAGGGTTCCAGCATTGATCCATTCAATACTGTCCTCTGTGTGTGTCTGCAGTACTTGAGTTCTGGTATATTATAAGGTCTGATTACAGTGATAGATCATAAGAGGTAATTTATTATCTAAATGAGTCAGAGGGAATTAGTCTGGGTCTTATTTTTGTTATCTTACTGTGACTGATGAGGACATGATAATCTTTGCATCCCAAGTTTTCTTTCCCAGTGTAAAGGACTTGATGTTTCCTTAGATAAATGAAAGCCAGGCAGTTATCAATCAAAAAGGTTTAAAAACTGACCATGGAAGTGTGCACAATGTGTGGAACATCTGCAGCTCTTCTACAAGGTGTGGCTTGTGTTTTGAGAACTGGACTCAGTGGAGTAACCATTCACAAAGACTAGTGGCTTTAAAACATTTCAAAAAAGTTGGCCTCAGAAGATTTTATCTAGTCATTGTCTGGTTTGCTGGCTAGACTAGCATGATTTTTAGAGGATTGAGAGAGGAAAGATATGTAGTAAAATTGTTAACAGTAGTCCCACTTGTTCTTTTCTGTACTTCCTATTCTGTTTTATTTTGGTATGAGTAAATAATTTCAGGTTTGGAGCATCTGAGTATTTTATGGATAGAAAAATGCTCACCCTATTCTTTTTAACCACCTGGTAGGTGAATTCGGACATCCTTGTCTAACAATATTTTATTTGTGGGACAGGGAAAGTGAGGCAAAATGTTAGTAAGGTAGTAAGTTTTCTTTTTCACTGCATTCTAGATAGTGTAATTTTCATTAATAATTGGATCTGCCTTCAATTATAGGTCTTTCTTTTCTCTTTGCATTTAATTTCAAGTTTCTTGATTTTATTTTTTTCCCTATATCTCTTCTTGTGAATGGATAATTGCATACATGAACAATTTGAAGTACATGGTAGTCTGTCTTTAGATAAGAATGCTTGAGTTCATACATACTTTGTAGTCTTCACTGCCTCAGAAGTAGGAATAAAAAGCCAGTCTCATAGTTCCCATCACTGTTTTTTTTTTTTAATCTGTATACAGCAACAGGCAAGCTGAATTTAAATGCTTAAATTGCTCTCCCTTCAGGCAGGTAATCTCCAGACACATTTACGTCGACACTCTGGTGAGAAGCCATACATTTGTGAAATCTGTGGGAAAAGGTGAGTAGAATTGCTCATCTTAGTAAAGTTAACAGGAAAAATTTGTTCATGTTTTCTACTAATCTTCATGATAAACTATCAGCCAAGAGCTAAGGCAGCATGCTGCTTAATTTTGTTTAGAAGATGCTGGGTTTAAATGTGTGCTGATGGGATTAAAATCCATACATGTTTGCAATTGACTTGTTGTAAGATAATCAGTGTCACCAGAGCTTGTGGTCTAAATTTTTTGTGTATTGGTCTGTAGATAAGAATAACATTGAGTGTATTTTGTCGTGTTATATATATTGTGTTGTATAATATTATTGTGTGTATTTTGAACAGTGTGAGTCACAATAAATCATGTGGGTTTGTACCTTTCCCTCACATTTTTGTCATTATTTGGTGATACTTTTTTTTTTTTTAATTTACATTTTATGGAATTCTGAAATATGGGAAATTTGACTAATTTAAGCAAAGCATTAGATAATTCTGCTAGGTAACAGGTGACAGAAAATACACTAATGCAGGAATAGCATAAAATGCAGAATGAATTAGTTATATTAATGGTGAAAATGTTTTTTGGAGTTTTTTTCCTAGCATAAATTTAATTGGACATTGTCAGTTTAAAAATGTTTTCTTAATTGCATCCATTTATATGTGTGTTAGGTCTTAGTCTTTGTTCAGAACATGAGGCATTCATTCAAGCCAATTTCCATATGATAGTTTAGGGAAATAAGGGCCTTATAAAGACTCTAATTGGGTTTCTGTGCTGTGTTACAGATTTGCTGCTTCTGGTGATGTTCAGCGTCATATAATCATTCATTCTGGAGAAAAACCTCACCTGTGTGATATCTGTGGCAGAGGTGTGTAAGAACCTAAGTTTCTGTCTCAGGCTTTTTGACTGAAAAGTGAGGAGTCATTTTAATCTCAGAGTCTCTTATATTTTTCTAGGTTTCAGTAACTTCAGTAACTTAAAGGAGCACAAAAAGACCCATACAGCAGATAAAGTATTCACCTGTGATGAATGTGGGAAGTCATTTAATATGCAACGAAAATTGGTAAAGCACAGGATAAGGCACACTGGAGAGAGACCATACAGCTGTTCAGCTTGTGGTAAGGTTCACTGTGCATTGCTTGGTTGTGTCTTTGCTTTTCAAATGAGTAAAAATTCCCTTGTGAGCAGAATAACAATCAATAAAAACTGTTTTAGATTGAAATACCATGTTGTGAAAGACAGTTGCAAAATTTTATGTCTTGCATACTTCATAGTCTTTCATTTGGTGTAGTAAACTCCTTTATTTCTTGTAAGTTTAAAAGAGAATTTCACTTGAAGATTAGAGAAAGGAAGTAGGAGGAATCAACATTGTCTGTGTTTGCTAACATGTTTGCTACAGAGCTGCTCAGAGTAGCTGCTTCAAAAATAGATTTATTTTCAGAATAGTCCTTTCTGATAGGAAGTTAGGTTTGACATCACTTGTCTATTGATGGGGTCTTTATTTTTTTTCCAATTGCATACCATTTGATTTTAACTCTATTCACCTACAGAGTTTGATAATAACAACCTTTTGTTACTTTGCTTCAGCCTCTGGAATAAAATCAAAACTTGATCAATACTTCAGAACACCCATTTTCAAAGTCTGTTAGATAGGCCGTACTGCCAGGAGGTCTGGAAATGGCTTTTGATCAGGTACATCTTGATCTCATAGGGTACTTAGCATCCTGCATAGTATTTATTTTTTTTGCTACTATGTGCTACTTTGACAGAATTTCATTCATGTTCTGAGAAATCAGCTTTGGAGGAGGGAGGGTAGCTTCATAGATCCAACTGCAGTATGTTTTATGTGCACTGTCTTAAGGCACAAGAAAGAGCCAATATTATCAGGAGGCCTTGTATCAGAATGAGGAAATAGATACAGAGGATACCAAAGTAAAAACAATCAGTTTTATTGCTGCCATTAAACAGGCTTGTTTTCATTTTGTCTTGTAGTGGTCTTCTGAATATTTTTGATTTGTGCAAAGAGCTCTGATGAAGCATTAAGAAATCATTCACACTATGCAAAAAATCCAGATGTATTACTTCAGTAATTCTTAATCTTATTACTGTTTAATGGCTGTTCTGAAGAGAAATCTGTGCAGCAAAATAAAAAGTGTGCTGCTGAAAATTGAGACTGCAGTTTTATTGGGCAGTCATTTCATATGGTTTGTTTTAGTTGGTCCTTGCAAAATAAATGAGATAAAAATCACAAGCTTACTTCTACTATTTTAAAGAATGCGAGGTGTCTGAGTCATGTGGCAATTCTGGAAATTATTTCTCTCTTTTTCTTCTTGTTCTTCTTCACTTTGTCTTGGTTCAGCCTCAGACTCTTTTCTTAGCAATATGGTGATTGAGCTTATTTGAGTCTGTAGCTTTGAAGATAGACAAACAGTTGAATATTTTTCTGTGTTCTAATATTTACAGCAGTAAAAAATTACAGTTCTTACACATTCTCTGGCCAGAATATAAAAAAAAAGGACTTGGTAGTGAACAAACCATTTCTTTCTGTGATGCAGCTCTCACTGGAAGAGTATATTTAGAAGCTTATCAGCACACTGTTTATCCAGACAGACAAATTAAATTGATTGTTTAATTTTTTTTTCTCTGTTAAGATTGAGACAAACTGAGAGCACTCACAGCTTTCAAGTACTAATGGGTATTCCTGTCTCTGGAGACAAAACCCAAACCCATTCATTGGAAACACAAGTTAGAAAATCAGATCAAGAAGAAGAAACAAGTTAATGGAATTGTAAAAATAGATGGAACTTGTTTGAACCTGTTCTAGATAAATGATGGGACATACGATCCCTTATCACTTGATAGTTTCTGTAATTAAAACATGTTTATTCACTTGTGTTGAGAGCAAATCTGAATCCATCCCTTGTGTCTTGTAGGGAAGTGTTTTGCAGGCTCTGGTGACCTGCGCAGGCACGTGAGGACTCACACAGGGGAGAAGCCCTACACCTGTGAGACGTGCAACAAGTGCTTCACCCGCTCGGCCGTGCTGCGGCGGCACAGGAAGATGCACTGCAGAGCCTCCGAGGAGGGGCCCAACAGCCTCGAGGAGTTTGCTCAAGGGATTGAAGCGCCCGACCTTGACAAGTCCCAGAGTTCCGACTCTTTCGGCCCAGACATGTCTGTTACTTTGTTGCCAGTGTCTGTTAAATTTCCCATTCATCCGACTGGAAACTCCCCTGAATTCGACAGTTCTGCGGATTCCTACTGTAAGCTGCGATCAATGATCCAGCAGCACGACTCGGCAAACCCCGAGAAACTCGGCGTGGATTCTGCTAAACTGCTGAAAGCCCAGGCACAGCAGACTCCAGCAGCACCCCCAGCATATGCTTACCCAGATGTGGATGTGTCTGCAGCAGAGGAGCCCTTGCAGTCGGATGGCATTCCCACCATGCGCGCCTCCGTGGCCGGCCTGGACGGGCACTGCGGCGAGGCCCTGGGCAGCCGGGCCTCCTCTGCCTCCTACAAGAGCAACGAGGGCCCCTTCTTCTCCAGCATGACCCTCTGGGGCCTGGCCATGAAGACCTTGCAAAATGAAAGCGAGTTGGAACAATGAGGGCTCAGCTGACCGTACCAAAACTTCTTAGAGGCGTTTCATGCTAAGGTGGTCACAATTGCACTGCAGCACAGAGAGATGGCAGAGAGTTTTTAGGCCAGGTAGCTTGGACACTGACAGGAATCAAAGTGTTCATTCCCAGAACCACATGTAGGCTGCCTTTATTTACACTGCTTCTCAGCAAAGTTTAAATGCACTGTTGGGGACCTTTGTTGTTTTGTGACTGCACTGTGTAGCTCCTGTGTTACTGCCATGATTTACTAAAATTTGGTAATTTACTAAATTTACTGCTTAACTTGGAATTTTTTTACCCGATAAGGGAGGAAAGGATGGCCAGTGTCTAAGTTCATGATATGGGTACAGCTCCAAGTATGGGTCATCAGACCTGTGTAAAGGTGTAGATATGACAGGAGGAAAATGGTTAACCAGTCTCTAGTGAACCTGAGTTTCAGTAGTGGCTTACTTACCAGTAGGGTCATCGGGTTACAGGACCTGAGTATTGTGACTTTAAATTTAAATGTTAAATACTGGGCAATATTTGTGATAGTGCAAAGTAACTGTATATCTAGAAACTTTATTTTTTTACAATAAAAGCTTTTTTTTAGTATTTTATAAACTATTTTGCACAGCAGATTATTTGTACAACAAAGGCCAAGATCGAGTTGTGAATAAAGAGAAATTGTTTCACATTGCTTGATGTATTTTGTCTTTCTATGAAGATTAGTTGAAAATCAGTTCCATCTATTCCAGGTATCTTTACAATGCTAAAGGGGATACCATCACAAGAACAGCTGCACTATAAAATAAATGCAATCAATACATCAGTAAGTTGTCTTGTACTTGAATGAGTATAAGACATTGGCTGATTAATGGAATAAATAGACTGTTACAGGATAGAAATGTTTCTTAGAGAGGCCTTTTTCTGCTTTAGTGCTTTGAATAGTTGCTGCATTTCAAACTGCTTGCTACAGATACGTGACATTCTGTGGAAATTTAAAGCTTGGAAAATACAGTATTCTGTATTCTGTCTTTTTAAGGTGCTCACCAATTTTTCCCCCCAAGAATTCAAAACTAGTTGTTTCATCTCTTGTTGTGTTAACCACCATACACTACAATTTGGAGTTTCACTTCCTTATTTCCTTTACTTGTTCCTGTGCCTTCCTGAGCTGCTTTCAACCTGAGTTAAAATGAGAGAGTTTCTGGCCAGAGTACAGCACGCCTTCAAACAAAAGGGGCAGCCCATTGCAGTGTCTGTGTGACTCTGAAAAGATACACATTTCTCTCCATAGTAATTTAATGTTATGAAAAGCTTTTTTACTACCTTAACAGACCAGTTTAAAAAAAAAAAAATTGCTGCACTGGAAAGTAAGTCGGGATTTTTTTTTCACCTTTCTTTTCTTGTAGTGCACATATACTAGAAAACTTAAAAACACTATTTTTCTAGCCAGTGGAGTCAAAACAACAAAAGTTTTTGCAGGGTGTGTTAGAAATAGCACATAGTCTAGCTGAACACAGTCCCACATGGATTAAGCAGGGAACACTTTCTGTGTGTTCTGAGCTCTCCCCTCATTCTTTGCCTTTTGCATTGTTTGCTTTGGGACACTGCAGTTCCTTGTGGGAATTGCCCATGTGCCATTCTACACTCCAGGTGTTACAGTTCTGTCCCTGACCACGTGTGCTCATGCTCACTCTCACTCTGCTTTCCTTGCACTGGTGCCTGAGGCAAAATGTGGGTATCTGCCAGTCACTAGCTCTGTAGGCTTCCTCTTGTCAGAAACTATTTTTAAATTTACTTATCCCAAGAGAAAATAGAAATTTGACTCTTTTCCTTCAAGGATTTTCTTGTCTGGAAAGGACAAATCTGTAATTTAAACCTCCCAACTTTTCAGTTTTCTCTGATTCCACAGTGATTTTGCTTTCTCTGCTGTATTTTTGAGGAGTCATTATAGGATAAGTTTAAATCAAACCATGTTGCAACCTTTGTGCTCTTCTAACAGTGTGTTGAAGGTCTGGAGGAATGTGTAAGGCTGTCATAAAGGGAAAGTGGCAACTTCAGATACTTTTAAACACGTAGATTAGATCAGATCATGGATTAGTATCAGGTGCTCTGTGCCCAGAGGACAGCTCTGTTGCATTAAGGATTTATTCCCCTTGCTTGGCAGTATTTCTGTGAGAGTTGTTTCACACCAGAAACATGACAGTTCTCAAAACTGCTCCCAGCCTGGGAATGCTGTTTGAGGTTGGGAGGGTTTGTTAAAACACCACGTTGCAATGTGGCATCTTTGAGAAGGAAGTAGAGCAAACACTGGTAGGAGGAAAGTGTTCCATCTGAGTTTGTGTGGCTGGAGCCAGAAAAAGGAAGAGTTACAGCACTGGGAAGGAGCACTAAGAACTGTTGTTTCTAGCAGGCTTGAAGGAAAAGCTGAGCAAAAGAGAAAATTTAAAAGATTAGTAGGTGGATGGAGTCAGATGGAAGTAAATGAATTTTAAAGTATGGAGTAAAAAGTTTTGGATTAAGAAGCCCCATCCCTGCAGCTACTCTGCAGAGAGAATATCACTGCCTGACTGCAAGAAAATGTATTCTGCTGTTGTGTTTCCAAAATCAAATACAGTCTGTCATGTCAATTTAGTATTGCCTGAGCTTTTGTCAGGGAGACATCAGGAGAAAATGACCTTGAAAGAGGATCTTTCCTGTATTCGAATAATTACCTATGCCAACCTGTAGGTCTCTAATGAAGAGGATGTTTGAGTGGGAATAGCAAAGAAGGTTTGATAGTCCTGATGCTGCCATAAACCTGGCACAGCTGGAGAGGAGCAGTGAGCCCCGTGGTTTTGAAGAAGAGGTGGGAACAGTGGCACCAGTGCTGAGCCAATGGTGTTTACAAGCAGCAGACACCCATCCACAGCCACTGCTCACAAATACCCACAGCCAGGGTGCTGGGGGATGGATAAACATTGGTCCTTTGGCCAGTACCACACAGTGCAGCACTGCCATTATAGTTGATGTAAATGACATGCTATTAAAAAAAATATTTGGACCTGGCCTAGTAAAATTGGAAGACTGCTAATTGTTATTTCTTGCAATAATTATCCTGCAGCTCAGAGCTGCTCTTTGTCTTGCAAACCTGAACCACTTTTTTCTACAGAAGGCTCAGGTGACCACTCAGGGCTCCGTTTGGGTTTGTTCAGGGCAGACATATCTGTCATTTGACTCCTGAACAATATTTTAAAAATCAAATTAGTGTTTTGACTTTGGAAGGCATTACTGTGGTTATTTAGATTTATTTTATTGATTTATTTTGATTGGGGTTTTTATTTATTTTGATTAAAGAGCATTAAATCTGTACAAAACGTAACCTGCCATTTTTATGTGAGGATGTTTACTGTGTGTACATAGGAAAAGGAGACATCAAAGAATGACATCTAAGTTCAAATAACTCCCCTTCCAAAAGAAAAAATCCTCTGCTTGAGACTTATTTTCTAGTTTAGTTAGAACTGAAGAAGTTGTATAAGGAAGAAGAACTTTACTATGTGAGACTTAATGCTTGTTTATTACCTGTTGCTTTTGTGGTCTAACACTTCATCTGCATTCTCTCACACTCTTTTTAAACCTGGCCTAATAGATGTTTCTCGAATTCAGAGGTCAAGCTTTAGAACAGAGCACTTGTGCTTTGTTTCCATGGCTTCTTCAGCAAATTCAAATACACTTAAACTCCTGTTGATAATTTTACAGGGAAGTAATTGCTACACATGAAGTATTCCCAAAACATCTAAGTGGCATATACAAGAGCAAGCCAAATTTAAGACAAAATCAGTGTGAAGCAAGTGGAACTGGCCCCATAGGCCATTTGCTTCTGGAATCCACTTTTTTCTTTCCTTGCATTGTCTTCCCCACTGTGGGTAGCTCCATTCATACGTGGACAGCTGCATTCAATTCTTGCTGCTCACTTCATGCCACTTACCCACCCCTCATAATCCAGACCAGAGGTTAATGTATTCAGCTCAGTAAGGAAAAGTGTTGAGGCATATAGGTGAACAGAGTTGTAAACATTTATAAATTCTCCAGGCTCCATGTTTTGGAGCTGGGATTTTGGATATTTAGCTTTCTTTAGCTAAAGAGCTTGTTTGAGAAGTAGTATGTAGATAAACATGGCAAGACATGTAGAAGGTCCTGCCTGAGGAGAAGACTTAATAGAAAGCAAATAAACATGAGCTTTATAGACAGATTGAAAGGGAAAAATGTGATAGCTTGGGAAATGCGTTCTAAGGACAACTGAAGTGCTCAGATGCAGCTATTTGGTAATTCAGTATGCTAATGACTTCAAAGTGACCTGTGCTCCACTGTGCTGCAAATAGATTTCTTTGTATTGGTACACACAGGCTTGTGCTTTCTGGTCCATAGCCTTATTCATTAATCCTTACTGACATCTATTATTGAATTTGCCTTCTCTAAACAGTTGGTTTCCACCTCTGCTATTAAATCTCCATCCTAGAAAATAAATAAAAACTACCTTTAAAACACAGCCTAGTGAAGACACAAGCTAGTGACTCAGACATCCTTTTTTTCTGAAGACAGTACCCCTACTGTTTAAATATAATTTTTTTTTTCTTTTTTGTAGTTGATATTCACATGTGTGTTCAGATCTGACAACAGTTTTGTTCACTTGGTGAGGGAATTTTTCCTGGAAGGTTACAAAAGCCCATTAATAGAAGCACACAATGCAGTGCTGAGGAGCGTGCATGCATGAACTACAAGTCTGCCAGCTTTTTGTGAAGCTCTGCATGGGGCAGTATACTGAAATAAAGCCTTTCAGACCCTTTTAATGTAGTTCTGACCTTCCACTCTATATTAAACAGATGACTGGAACCAGAAAGATAGGTCATTGTGATTGCAGTTAATATTTGTAAGGACCAAAGCAGCTCTCAGCCTTTGAGGTAGAAGGGAATCATCTTAAGTGTGAAAATGTATCATCACAAGAATGGAGAGGATCAAAGGAAGGCCAGCTGGTGCTCGGACATCTTTTCATAACCTTTATTACAATGCTAGAATACACTAACCTCAATGGGAAGTCCATTCAGTTCATGTATTTCAAATAGATAATCTGTATTCTGGTGAAACAAAGAACGTGAAAAAAAAGCCTTTTCTAAAAAGGAGGTGGTCAGCACAAATTGCCTATGATTTAATCATTTTGGTTTTCTAACATCAGCTTAGCTTTTTCAATGCAAATATATGAATGTTTAACATGCTTATTTTAGAAGTGATTGAAAATTTGTAAAATTTAGGTGCAGAGAGTTCTAGCTGATTTTACTGTGGTTTACTTCCAATTAATAATAAATACTCTCCACATATTCCCATGTACAAAAAGTAAGGCATAGTATTTCAGGGAAAAAAAAGCCAACAGAACAATCATAAACATTAAATCATCCAGAAGACATCTATATGTGGAGCTGTGAAAAGGCCAAGATTAAGGCTGACTAATTTTGACAAATACCCAAAATTTAAGTTTGGGCCTTCACTGTAAACGTATATCACATATATCACTTAAACATATATGAAATTAGCAATATCAAAGCAGAAAATCAATGAGGATTGCACTTTGTTGGTCTGCTGCTACAGTAAAGTCCTGTGCCCTTGGGCTGGGGGCTGTGCTGCCAGATCCATGCTAAATGGACAGGGAGAAGCAGTGGGAGTGCAGGTACAGCCCAGAGATGGGAACTTCTGCCAGGATACCTTTTAGATGGGGAATGCTGTATACCACTAGAACACCAAAGTTCAAACTCAATTGTTAAGTTATTTAGTCATTGCTTTTGGATTTGTATTTCAATCAATCACTTTCTGGATTTGTTCTGTGGATGCAGATTGTGGAAAGTATCCCTTCTACTTGTTGAGCAGGGACTTTCTTTCTAGCCAATTCTATTCAATTTTTTGACTAAGGATGGACACCAATGTCCAAACTGCATTATTTATGAAGTTAGGACTTGTGAGGAAATGCAGTAGTCAGTCTCTTAATATTGCAAAATGCCAAATGGACAAAAGGATATTACCTTTTCCTACCCAGAAAGTGATGTCAGACAGTCACAGCATCAGCTGGATAACAACTTTAGCCTGTGGAGCACATCTGAGGGGCACTGAAATTCCAACAGCTCCAGGAAAGGCAACTTCATTTAAATTCAAAAGTCATTAAAATAATTCCTAATTTCTAAAGCTCAGAAGAAATGGTATTTAATTTCTTTTTCTCCAAGTAATTTGCATGTCAAATCTCTCTCCCTCTCTCTCACACACATGCTCTCCCCCTCTCTCTCCTGTCAGTGATGTCTCTCTCAGCAGCTGTCTGGTCATGAATCACTCCCATCATCTGAAGCATATTTTTAACACTTCTGGACGTGCTCTAAAAGCAAATGCTGTTAAGCAAACAATTTGCACTGTTTTTCCATACACTTCCTTCACTTGCCCAAACCTTTCATAGTCATGACTTTAAAAGCTGGGTCACAGGGGAATCAGGTACTGGAAAATGCAACCTTTTGTACTTGTGAGAGTATCATAATGCTACATCAAGTTCTCGTGTAATGCAGATATTGTCTGACTTGCAGAAGACTGAAGCTTGAGAATTCAACTTCATTAAGATTCATATAAATGTTGCCTTTGGTTTCACCCATTGTATTCTGCACCCTCTCAAGCTCAAACTTCACTTTGAGTTTAGGAATTGAGAAGACAAAAAGAAAATCACTGTCAAAGCTTAGTTCAGCTGCTGCTTTGGTAAAGTAGATTAGAGTATGACATGTTTTCTTCAGAGCAGTAACTTTACAGCCTGAAATGGAGAACATAATCATGGAGCTGATAAATTATTTTCCTTGTAATCGTGAGTTTCAGAGCTACCAGAAAAATTCCATTGACCAAAAAAGGTTTTGATCTTAAAAAAAGATCTTCTCTGTTTTTCTCATCTATTCTTTGGCAGAAGAATTGCCCCTGCTGGGGCCTTAGGGCACCAAGGATATTTGCTAAGTGTCTGGAAGGCCTTTGGAACCACCCAGTAATAAGTCAAAGAGGAAGAAAATTTTGTTCTGCCACTAGCTACTAAGTGACTCTTCTGGTAAATTTAATATTTGTCAGGAATACAAGTTTTTGAGCTCCAGATCCAGATCCAAATGATTACATTGGCACATGGCAATACAGGAATCCTGGCTGTGCCCAGCTAGAAAGAACTTTCTTTTTCAAAATAAAATGTGGCTTTTAAATACCCAGGACCAAGTTATGTTTACTTTTGCAAAGATTAGAAGCAATAATCCTAAAGGATGCTTTTCTCTGAAGTCCTAATGAAGGTTTTATACAAACTATGAGCCACATACTTACACTTCATGTTTGCATCTGGAACTTTTCTTTCTTGCTGCTTTGATGTCACATCCCTTTGCATTTTTAAGTGCTCAGAAGTAACAGTAAATAATACTTGAAGTCTGGAAACTATCTAATGTACTTCTGATAAGGAGTGCTGTCATATGTGGACTGTGATATGGATGAGCACTGAGCACTCTGACTGTCCTGGGTATATCAATTCATCTTTCTGACAAGCCTGGCTGTAGTGGAATCATCAAAGCTTTATCTCGTTGGAAAGCTTTGTTTTAAAAAGGAAGCTTTGTCAGCCACCAGTAATTATATCACCACTATTCAGAAGCTTAATTATATGATTTGTGCTACTTGCTGCTCTCAAAAACCCTTCCCTTTGAAAAGAGGATTAAATAAAACCTTCCTCTGAAAGCCTTCCCCTTGTCATTGCAAAAAAAAAAAAAAAGCCTAACACACTTTAGGTGCCCAGAAACCAGAAGACAAAAAGCATTTCAAAATATCTCCACGAGTGTAAGCCGAGCGTTTTATTTCCTCCCGCGAATCCCCAGAGCCAGCGCGCCTGAGGCAGCATTCCCGGCCAGCGGCTCCAGAGCCCGCCTGCCCGCCGGGGGGCACTGAGAGCTCAGCCACTGAGGGGCTGGGCTGGGCTTAGCTGGGCTGGGATGGGCTGGGCTGGGCTGGGCTTAGCTGGGCTGGGATGGGCTGGGCTGGGCTGGGCTTAGCTGGGCTGGGATGGGCTGGGCTGGGCTGGGCTTAGCTGGGCTGGGATGGGCTGGGCTGGGCTGGGCTTAGCTGGGCTGGGATGGGCTGGGCTGGGCTGGGCTTAGCTGGGCTGGGATGGGCTGGGCTGGGCTGGGCTTAGCTGGGCTGGGATGGGCTGGGCTGGGCTGGGCTTAGCTGGGCTGGGATGGGCTGGGCTGGGCTGGGCTTAGCTGGGCTGGGATGGGCTGGGCTGGGCTGGGCTTAGCTGGGCTGGGATGGGCTGGGCTGGGCTGGGCTTAGCTGGGCTGGGATGGGCTGGGCTGGGCTGGGCTTAGCTGGGCTGGGATGGGCTGGGCTGGGCTGGGCTTAGCTGGGCTGGGATGGGCTGGGCTGGGCTGGGCTTAGCTGGGCTGGGATGGGCTGGGCTGGGCTGGGCTTAGCTGGGCTGGGATGGGCTGGGCTGGGCTGGGCTTAGCTGGGCTGGGATGGGCTGGGCTGGGCTGGGCTTAGCTGGGCTGGGCTGCTCCGCTCCGCTGCGGCCCCGCCAGCCTCCCGCACATCCGCGGCAATCGGGCTGCGGCGCCATCAGCAGTGACAAACCTCGTTCCGTTTTGTTAGGAAGCGATAATGTGTTACCTGCTTTGTTATCCGCATCTTTAATCGACTGCAAGGACATCATCTCTTGCCCTTGGGCGTTCCTGCCGAGCAGAGCTGGAGATTGCATTGCCGGCGACAGCGGCTGTGCCCCAGCCTCGTGGATATTGTGGTGTGTGACATAAACCCCGCCAGCTCTGTGATGGGTTTTATCTAAACCCTGCTAGTTCTGTGATGGGTTTTATCTAAACCCCGTTAGTTCTGTGATGGGTTTTATCTAAACCCCGTTAGTTCTGTGATGGGTTTTATCTAAACCCCGTTAGTTCTGTGATGGGTTTTATCTAAACCCCGTTAGTTCTGTGATGGGTTTTATCTAAACCCCGTTAGTTCTGTGATGGGTTTTATCTAAACCCCGTTAGTTCTGTGATGGGTTTTATCTAAACCCCGTTAGTTCTGTGATGGGTTTTATCTAAACCCCGTTAGTTCTGTGATGGGTTTTATCTAAACCCCGTTAGTTCTGTGATGGGTTTTATCTAAACCCCATTAGTTCTGTGATGGGTTTTATCTCTGTGCTCTCCCCCCATGCCTCAGCCCTCCCAGCTGTTCCTCTTGCTGCAGGATGTCACCCAAGGTAAGCCAGCTCCCTGGCACTCCTGCAGGGCTCCCTTGGGAAGCACTGACCCCCTGGCAGAGCTCTGTGGGCTCTCAGGACCTCTCACATTTCCTGATGCTATGTTTTACACAAACCCTTAACAGTTTCCTTCACATGAAGTGAAGTGCTCAGCACAACAGCACTGCTCTATTTTGATTTTACCTGTAGCCACCTTCTGCCATTCTTCCACTGTAGGATGCCCACTTGCCAACTTAGGAAGTCACTCCCCACTAACTCTCCCCACAAAATAAGTGGTTTGGCTTCTACTTCTGGCAAGGATATGAAAATATTGCACAGCTGCATGTGTTCAGGCTGAAAGGGCAGGGATGGCAGAAGCCAGACAAAGCACAAACAGTGAGAAATATATGTTTAGAACAATTAGAGTACGAGTGGGTAATGCAAAACTGAAATTGTTCAGCAATGTCTCCTCCAGAACAGGAGGAGAATAGGTAAAAAATAATAATAATTAAAAAACTGAAAGTATTTCCTGTAAGACTAAGCAGAAATTATCTTTAAAAATTTACAAAAACTAAACTCTAATAGTAAAGTGAAAAGTATGGATTTTGTTCCCTACACATAATTTCCAAGGGTGTCCTGATATGGAGTTTCAATATTTGGCTTTGTGATTTTGGCTGTACAGCTTGGTAATAGATGCAGATTAAACACTATCACTAGTTTGAAATCTACTTACACATCTGGCAGCAACAAAAGGTATCTAAGGTGCTGTGAATCAAACAGAGTGACTTTGTCAATGCCATAGCTTTACAGCCCAGCTACATTTCATTGCTGTAGCACAGTGGTGAGTGCTGGCTGTAACTGGAGCTGCCCTGCTGGTAGCACCTGTGCCACAGCAGAAGAGCAGACTGCCAAAAGTGGTACAGGACATGCCCCTCCCTCTTGCTCCAACAGGGGTTTGACTGCTGTTACATTTTCAGCTCTGTTCAGCTGAATTTTTTCGAGGGAATCTTGAGTAAATGTCACTGTGTTTATTTGCACATTATTACTCTTTGAAAGCACTGTGCTTTTGTGGAGTAACAATTTTCAAAAGTTTTCAAAGGTTTTACTTGATAACCACAAGTACTACACTTTCTTATCATGTTGTAAGTACCCAGCTCTACAAGAACTGTCAATTGCTCTGTTGGCAGTTTTGCAATACAGATCTGTTCAAATACTGTTCCATAAAACCCTTCTAAAACAACTTGAACGTATTATTTTCTAGAAAACAATTACTTTCCAAATATTTTTAATATTTTGGTAACAGTATTTTCTGGTTAACTGGGTTTTCTTTAAGTAATCTAAATGAGTTATGTACGTTGGATGTAAAGGATATTCAGGTTCTTTGTTAGACTTGTGAAAGCACTGAGGTGTCTCAAAAATACACCCTCCTGTACCTACCTATAACCATGGAAATATGTAAAAATGTCTCGAAAATTGGCTTTGAGTTTCCAGCAGAGCTGGTCACGGGTTTTCTTTAGAGTTTGTGTATACAATGCATGTTGGGTTAGTTACACTACTGAATGAATGCAGGGCCCTTATTTGCTGTCTGTTTGTAGTCACTTTTACTTGGAGTCATTATTTTTGCTTGACATACATAAACATAATTTTTCCCAAAAGAGAGGAAGAATAAGCTTGATGAGGATGAAATGTCTTTACAAAAATGGAACTGCCATTGTGTGTTGTGTTCTGTAAGCATGATGACACTCTTTGGTTTTTTAAAAAACTCAACCATGTCCCAAACTCATATAGCTGTAGTCTGAGCAAAAATCATGTATTGAACAGGCTTAAATTTCACTGATATTCCATGAGTTAATATGCTGATCCTCCAGAAAAAAAATGTCTTAAGAAAGTAATTAAAAGCCTCTATGCATTAAGATCACAAGTTTTCCCCAGAAGAAAATATTAGAGACTTAGATTTACTGAAGCTCAATGTGATCTAGTTTAAGAAAAAATGTCTATATGAATTAAAAGTTCTTCCCTTGCAGTGGGAAGAGGGCAACCAGTCCTTGCTGCTGCTCCTTCTAGAGCATTGTCTAATATCCCAAACTGCCCAGCAGGACTAGACTGGCAGAACAGACAGGATAGCTCTTGAATGGATGATGTCCTTCTTTGGGAGAAGTGATAGATTCTTCCTTGTCACTGGCAACTATTTCCTTACACTCCTTTTTGATTTTCTAGGAGTTGGCATTTACATGTGATAACTGGAGACAAATGAAAACAAGAACAGACTACTGGGAAACAACAAAAATATCCACCTGCTCCTCTCTATGTCCATTGAGCTGTTGCTTTATGATCCTATGACTATCTACAAATTCTTTTGCTGGTATGAGCCAGCTGGATTGAGTTCAGCCAAGCAAAATGCAGTTAGGCAGCTGGGAGTGTATTAAAATATACCACTTTGGACTTTGCTGTAGGAGTTATGACCTGGAGATTCTCACTAAACTACTACTGTTAATTAGCTTGGCCACACCAACACTCTTGAAGAATTGTCCTTTTCTGTCTCTCAAGCCTGAGGCCTGATTTGCTTTTCTTTTGGAATTCATCTTTGTCTGTAATGGGAAATAGAACAGGGAATTGTTAGTTCATCTTTGTCCAGTGCTTTGAAAACGTAACATATTTTTTGGAAGCTGCTTGGTACAATTGCCCACATTCTCCTCAGAGAAACTAATACAACATTTGCTCTCCACAGCCCTTAGTGGAGTATTCAAGGAGATCTCTCTTCCCTTGTGTCCACAGAAGGCAAGTGGATGTCTTTACTGCCAAGTCTGATTGAAGACACTGATTCAAGAACCCAGTTTATGGAGAGTCTTGAAAGTGTTTGGTAGATTTCTTCAGCTGATGTATTTTATGATGAATGTTTAGTGGGAATCCTTCCTTTCTGGAATTGTTCCTCATTTGTCATTCTTATTTTCTATTTTTTCACAGTGCTTTCATTTTGACTAATTCGTTTTCATATGTACACCATGTTTAGAGATTTGATTGATTTAAAATTCATAAGTACTGGATTTAGATTTCTTAGCATGTAGGGTGCTTAATGCCCTCAGCTGCAGTTTCCTCAAGTAACATAAGTAATTCAAATGGAGCAGAGACAATGTTGTGCATTTTACAGAATACAAATAGGGGGGTTTAAGTTCTTAGATCTCTTGCTGTGAAGTACCAATAATCCTGTGGTAGTCAACATCTGTGCTGTCTGGGTGTAGTTGGTCTTGGGTTTAATTTTTTTCAGCGAGCAGGGAAAGAATTATTCCTGTGGCAGCAACCAGATCCTGCAGGGTTAACACTGTTTCTTTGAAGTTACTACTGAAATTGCTTGCTACATCCTTTTGTTGTTGTTTTTCAAAGTATCTCCTGTTGCATGGATTGTCAGTTTAAAGGAATGCAAAATGGGTTACCAGGATAGGAAAAACTCTGCTGTTTTAAAGCTCTAATCTTACAGATCAGTGTGATACACAGTGCAAACAAGCTGCTCTGCACATCACAGCTTCTCGCTCGTACAGCTCTTAATAACAGGCAAGTGTAAAAGCCTTTCCATTCAGAATATAAAACTCATGATATTATATGTAAATAGCAGTACATTTTTAATCCAAGAGCACCCTTCTGATATTATTTAATTAGCTACACAGCTCCACTTCATCCACTGAGTTACTTTATTTCACATGGGAATAGTTCAAAGGTGCACCAGGAGAGGTTCCAACTGGACATTAGGAGGCATTTCTTTGTCAAGAGTGGAGTCAAAGACCAGAAGAGGCTTCCCAGGGAGATGGCTGATGCACCAAGCTAGTCAGTGTTCAAGGGGCATTTGGACACTGCCCTTAATAACTTGCTTTGACTTTTGCTCAGCCCTGAACAGGTCAGGCAGGTAAACTATCAGTTTAGGTCCATTCCAGCTGAAATACTCTGTTCTATACTGTCCTATACCATTATTCCATTCCTATAATTACCTTGCTCCACCCACTCTGAAAAATATGAATATAATAGTAAGCACGGTACCTTGTTTTTTAGTAACACCTCTGTCTGCAGTTTTGTTTTTCAGTGTACCATATTGAAAGCTTTCTAAAAAATATATACTTCAGTGGACAGCTGCTGCATTCTAGGCACCTAATTCTAATAATTCATTACTTTCTAAAAAGAATAATTCATCCTTTCAGTAAAGGTGGCTGGCTCATTCATGAGTTGCTTTGCAGACTCCCTCTTCTTTTTCACTTGTTAGTCATCTGGAGAGAGCAGATGTTTTGTACACCCTCCTCTTCTGTCTTTTGACATTTAGATATCTGTGTAAATAAGCATATTTAGGAATCCCCAGAACCTGCCATAGTCAGTAACAGAATTGCCTACAGATTTAGGCTCCTCTGTCATTTGGCTGTTTTGACAACTTTTCCCATAATGCTACACCCCTTCCACGATTTCCAGCATTTCTTCGTATTGGATCTTTAAATATCAAACATCTTTTTAAAATGCTGACCTTAATTATCAAAAGTGATCTTTAATTTCCCATGCCTCAGATTTTAAATGCCCAAATAAAGAGTGAATCTTGATGAGCTGGCTTTTTTCCCTTGAAGCCTGGGAGATTCCCTGTTAAAGACTGAGATACCACAAAATCCCTTGGTGCTTTGAGCAATTTCAGTCAGTGAATATTGAAGTGAAAGTGAGATCCTAGAACTCCATCACAAGTACAAATTGAATGAAACAGCACAGGCACAAAAGATACAGAGCTTTGAATTTACATGTGCATTAGAAAATGTCTGATTGCTTTTTTTCCCCCTCTGGCCAAGTTCTATTTAAAAGCTGAAATAAAGCAAGATCAATGCCATGTGCAAAAACTTAAATGGCAGCTTTTGAAAAATTGTCCCATTAACCTGATGAGTTTCTAATTACAGTAAGATATAAAAGCTTTTTTCCTCATGCTATGTAGGATTTTGTCCTAACAGGTTTTTTTTTAAAGCTACCCTGCTGTTAAAATAATTTAACTGCAGTGTTTGAGTATAATTTGTCCTATATTTCTTTTGCTTTCTCTGAGGAGTTACATAACTTTTTCATTTCTAATGAGGTTTCCTAAATATAAATTGTGATGTTATATTATGCACCTCCTTTGGCTGCAAACCAATTAATTTGAAGTGGTTCAAGGCCAAAGAGAAGTTTAGGATCACATTCTAGCATTCCTGGTGAAAGGTTTGTTTATGCACTTAAAAAAAAAAAAAAATGGTTTAGTGGTTAAGTCCAGCTTCTGTTGGAATTGATCTTATCCTTTAAATTCATGTAATACTCTAAATTAATAGAGGATTGTTTTGGACTACATGACCTTGTGTTACTTAGATGCTGTTTGAAATCCATTTGTATAATAGCCAAAACATTATTTTGCTTCTCTAAATCAGGTAACTTTAGCCATTTAAATGACTGTTTAAATCATAAGCAGGATTAACCTGGGAAGACATCAGTAAAAGATCAACCTCCCTTTACCCCTAAAGCTGTGCTTCCTTGTGTTTAAGTATATCCCATCACTGTTGTCTCCCCAGATCCCTCTGCCAGACAGAGCTTTGCCTCCTCATCCCAGGACTGTCCCTTCTCTGCCAAGGGGTGGGTCTGATGTTTGGGAATACCAGCAGGCCTGGAGAACAATGCATCTGCCTGTACTGATTCTCCCCTCCCTTTCCCCCCAGACCCAGAGCTGTTATCTCCCTGCTGAATTTTGGCATCTTCTCCTCACCAGGAGATGAACCTGCAGATGGTGTGAGGAGGCACAGGACATAATCTGCCTTGCAGCACAATTGATCCCTTCTGCTGCACCTGCAAGCTCAGAGCACTGATTCTCAGAGCAATCCTTCAGGCTTTTACTGCCCTGTATTTTATGTGGGTGTATCACTGATGGTTTTGTCACCATTTGAGAAATTCTGCTCTTGAGAATCTGCGTGCTGAGAACTTGCTCTGTCTCAGCGTTATTCCAATGTGTGGACTACATTCTTTCTGAAAATTCTTATTTAGATAGCTATGTATGAATTCAGTATGATGAACCTAAGGATGCCAGACTTGAAAAATGGTTAGATGTTTTAAAGAATCTCACAGCTTTCCAGTGATCATCTCTCAGTTTTCCCCAAAGAAGAACTCAAACCCATCCTTTTCAGTAATTTTGGAAACAATAGATGTGCATTCTTCAGTATCAACACTTTCATTTTCATTTGACAGTTCTACAAATCTGATAGTAAGTGAATACCACTATTTTTCATATTGCTATTTTCTGTCACAAAGGTGTCACTTTTGCTCATGCACAGGTTCACTATTCATTTATCCATTACCCATTTCAGCATGAATGCCACAATTCTAGAGTTGTTCATACATAAGCCTCTCACATATAGAAATCCAAGCATAAAATTCCAAAGAAAAAGTTAAGTTTCAGCTTCCCTGCTCTCCCAGTCTGGATTTGCTGGGCAGAGGGAGGAACTAAAGGGGCTGTATAAACTGGGCAGTGCCTGGTGAGGTGAACTCCTGGCTGTATCCTGTGCTAGGAGCCATGCAGCTGGCTCTACCTGGCTGGCTTCACCATGCACTTCCTGCACCTCCTCTGGTACATCACTTAATCCAAGTTTCCCTATTGCTGACCAAGAATTTAACACCAGTTCTGAAGTTTATTGGCTTCCTAAAATGGATTGGTGAGAATGCTCTTCATCTTTGGCATTTGTAAGTAACCTCAGATACCAAAGGGACTGGAGGCTTTAGGGCAAAAGAACTGCTGGGACACCTGACAAAAAGCAATAGGTAGTGCTGCTTTCCTTCAGCAGAGTCTCTTCCCTTTCATGAATGCTTATGTTGCACAAGCAATTGCAGCATTTCCCTGCATCAGCACTGTTCCTAATCCTGATTTGGAAACATCAACTGTTAACTTGACAAAGCGTGACACATGGCACGTTGAAGTGTTTTCAGCTGCACTCACACAACAAATTGTAATGGCTCCAGAAGAGCCATTTCAGTTGATTGTGTCAGTAAACTACAAGCCACAAAGAAAAAGACGTGGCCAACCTGAAAGAAGCACCATCAAATCACAAATAATAGATTAATTGTCACAATTTCGGCCTCATTTTTAGAAAAACTGTTCTGCAGGAAAAAAATCCTGTAATTTCTAGATGTTCTGCCCATGATGAATCAGGAGTCCAGCCTTATGGAACGTAGAGTTTACAACATTTCCTTAATTTTCATATGTAGAGGCTGTGTGATTTTATTCTTCACGTTTCTGCTTCAAAATGAGAGCTTGGCAAGTGGTGAAAATGTAGGCTGTCCCATGCAATTGCTCTTTCTCCAGCTTTTGTGAAACATGGGCCTAGTCTTATTTAAATAAAACTTTTTTTTCTATCTTTTCCTAGAGGAAGTGCCAGCAAACACAAGCTTCACATTACTTCCTTTTTTTTTCCTCCAGTAGTTACTTCATTGGGAAGTACTACACCTGCGGGATGGTGAAGTGCAAATTTTCTGCTTTCTTAGTCAGGCTGATGGTACACACAGTGAATTCTAACCTCACTGAGACCATTAAGGTTTCAGAGTAAGTAAATCAGGGTACAATCTGACCTAATGAGAGTAGCCACTAGGTCATCAATTCTGTGTGCTGGCTGCTTTTCCTGTTGCCCACATACCCACAAGGAGCTATCATGTTTCCTCAGAGATAACTAACATGAGATAAGGATTGCTGGCCATGACACTTCAAGCTCAGCAAGGATGTGGGTTATTTGTTAAGCACCTGGAACCTGAGTTGCTTTGAAGAAGACAGAGGACAGTTTCTTCCCCAAATTTAAAACCCCCTGAATAACCATAGCAAAATGACCTACAGCAGGAGCCCTGGAGAAAAGAGGTGTGCTAGTTTCCACGAGTCAATTTATTTCAAATAATGTCTATGCTAAAATACACCTTTTTGCCTTGCTAGTGCAGCAACTTCTGACTAGGAAGTTTTTGTAATTAAGTTACTTCGTTTTTTCTTCTAAAACCAACAGTAGCAAGCTATAGTTGGCTATTTGATATGAGAAATTAAAGCCCCTTAACTGCTCATTTTACATAGCTGGCAAATAAAGCCACTTATCAGTCACAGATATTTGTGTGTGCATGTACATGCACACAAAACCACAGAGCTTTTTTTCTGTTATGTCACAGTACATGGGGTGACATGCACTTAAAATGAAAATTATGTAAGCCACTGAGTGTAAGTACTGAGTGGCAACAAGTGTAGTGTCCAGTTGCTTAACAAAAAGATTTTTTTCTGAAAGACTAGAAAACCAGGTAAGACCAAAAGCAGATACCATTAAAGAAATGCACAGTGGCAAAGAGAATAACTCACTCTGTAAACAGGCTATCCAAATTTCTCCTTTTCTCTACAATAGACACTAAAACTGAATAACCTGTGCACATGCTCATGTAACTAAAATACCTCACCAGCCAACTGGGGAATTTAAACCCATTCATCTTAATCCAATACTGATACTTCCTCAGGCACACACTTAATACACAATTGCCCTAAGCTCTTGACAATCTTCAGCCAAAAGGGCTCAAATATAAAATCACAAAAGCTAGAGATGAAAGAACCCAGTCAGTCAATTTGTTAAACCATTTGCTGTGTTATTTGGGCTCCCTGTAGTATACTGTCAAATACACTTCTGATCATCACTTGGACTTTTGATGTCATTTGCATTCTGTATGACTTTGGCTTCACATACAAATGAATGGATTACATTCATCCTTCTGTGGGTTATTCATCTGTTCCGTTCAAGAACACTTGTAAGACAAGGGCTTTGCCAAAATTAAATAATTCAAGTGTTTCTTGTTTTCTGAGAAATCCCTTCATTTCCAGTCACAGGTGCAATTTTCTATATAAAATGAACCCCTTTTTCTTCCACTTAACACATGCAAGTATGATTTATGAAATGTTACTCAGGTAAGACAAGCTTATTTTACACTTTATTTACTCAGGACAGAACACTGATGGGAGAAATAAATGAGATAGACAGACAGGATGATCCATAGCTGGAGACATGACTTGCTTTGTGCCACAGCCAGAAAGGGCCTTTAGCATTACAGACCATTGATCTCAGGAAAACGGGATGCGTGTTGGATTGGGCAACTGGAACAAACCACGCAAAGAGGCTGCTCATGCTGGCATTTGTGAGAAGAGGTTGGTTGGTTTTGAAGCATGAAACTGGCTCTAGGCTGAGCACCTGTCTGCCTCTCCTCTCAGAGCTGCCCACCATCCCAGGCACTTGTTGCATCGCCCGCAGCGCTTTCCCTGCACCGGCTGGGAAGCAACGCACCTGCAAGAGGAGCGTGCTGGCTGCCTTGGGTTATAGGAGACAGCGCAGAATACGAATCACTCTGGGTTTTTCCGCGCCGAGCCAGCCAAGCTGTAAGATGTCCTCTCTCTCTCTCTCTCTCTCTCGGCTGCAGGGCTCCGCAATACGCCTTTGCCCTGGAGTGACGCGAGCGCCGGCCCCGCTGCCCGCAGCCCCCGCTTTGCGGAGCGGACACGGGCCGGCTCTCACGCCCGTCCCTGCCCCGGAGGGAGCAGAGCCGGCGGAGGGAGCAGAGCTCACCCCGGCCCAGCGGGGCTGGCGAGGCCGGGTCCCCTCGCCGCCGCCTCATTTAGCGCAG
>WBNO01026311.1:3963-34608 GCA_013400575.1 Peucedramus taeniatus | reverse complement strand
CGGGCTGCGGGCGATGCCGCACCGGGCCGCGCCGGCGGGCACCGCTCGCTCCGGGCTGACGCGCCGGGCATTTGGGGTGCTGCTTTGTGTGCCTGCTGCCTTGGGGTTTTGTTCATTTTGATAGTAGAAGCTCTGGTCATTGTTCCTACTTCCCAGAACGCCAATAGCTAACCGAGTCATAGCGGCCAACGAGTATTTTTTAATTTTTTTTTTCCAGAAGGTATTTCGGGTCCCCCAAGGGCTGGGAAAAGATCTGGTTTCTGATATTTTGCATTTCTTTGCGTGTGTGCCTCTGTGTGCCAGCAGAAAAATCCCTCTATCCTGGAAGAATGGTGAAACTGGGGAATAATTTCAGCGAGAAGAGCACAAAGCAGCCCCTTTTGGAGGATGGATTTGACACCATCCCCCTGATCACACCCCTGGATGTCAATCAGCTCCAGTTCCCACCTCCTGATAAGGTACAGTAGGCTTTAGTTTCCACCCTGGAAATCACACCCAAATCTCTGGCAAACAACAAAAGAATAGGTTATGGGTTGAGAGCAGCTTAGAAACGACAAGAAATCTGGGGTGTTTCAAGGCATGCTAGTTCCCTGTAGGGAAAAACCCAAACAGCTGAGCTCATGAAAATCCATTAATGGTGATTTGCATTAAAAATCAGTGTGAAATGTTAGCAATAAGCATGTAGAGATTTTAGTGCTGCTATATTAAACATATACTCTACAAATGCAGGCTTTTCTATGCTGTATTGTCATAACCCTTCCTATTCTGTATCTTTCTTTCTTGCATCTAGAAGGTCCTGTGTATTCTCTGTGAATAATACGAATTTTCTCTGTCCAGAAAATGCCCCCCTGATGGGGAATAGAGCCCTGCCTTATTTCTCTCTAAGGTGGGCATGGGCATACTAGCAACAGAGAGCACTTCCATTTTCCTTCTGTGCTTCAATAAGAAACTAATGCTAACCCCAGACAAGCTGAAATAATGAGATGAGAACAGGCCATTGAGTTTTCTCCTTGGCAATTAATTTTGTTGAAAACCCTCCAAATAGGTGATTCAGATATCCTCTGTAGCTGGAAGGGGGCAGTCCAGTGAGCTGCTTACAGGTTGGAAGGGAAATGTGCTTCCTGCATTCCTCATTAAATGCCTTGATTATTAGGGATTTGATTTTAAAGATTTAGAAAGGTGATGTGATAACCTGTAAATATGTTTATTGTCCTCACAATAAAGAATTCAGCAAGTGCTACTGCATGTGAGGTACATAGGAGTAGGATTTTTTCAGGGTTTTCAGGATTGTGTTTTAATAGGATTTTTACTTGTAATTTCCCACACGCATCTGCTAATAAAAAGCTTTGTGGTCTTCATACAGTTTTTATTTTTGGCCTTGTGTCTTCCACAAGCTAAATTCTACTTCTAGTTAAACTGATAGCTGTACATTCCTCAAACCTCAAAAAAATTCACATAATCTTAACTTAGGGTAAAGAGTTTTAGCTTGTAAAATTTTCCTCAGTAGATTGTTGCTTGTAGGCAATACAAGTAAATGTGTGACCTCCATTTTAATTTCTGTCAACACCATTCTGTGTTGTGTGTGGTGACCAGTTGGCAGGCATAAATGCAATAAGCCATAACAGCTGTTCAGGAGCCAGAGGGTCCATTTTATGCCCTCAGTTACATGGGTGTAAATCTTGTAACTGAGGACAAAATCACACCCTGAGGCTTTAGAACAAGCTAAGTCTTACTGTGTCTGATACATCTGCCAACTGGTGACTGGATATAACAGATTACCAAGGACCAGTGACCAAAGGAATTTGTTCTGTTCCTGCACTGCTAAGCAGAAGTCTGAACGAGGGATCTGCATGGTAATAGCTTTAACCTGGGCAGAGCCTCTGTCGTGAGCCCAGGGGTTCTGTGCCAGCCTGTTTGCTCCTACTAGAATGGGCAGAACTCCTCCCACCTGGATGGCATTTGCCTTGAATGAAAGCAAATGTCCAGCTAAGCTAGAAACTGAAATAAAGGAGTATTTGATTGGTTCTTCTACTCTCCACTGTCCAATTGTATATTAGCTTTCTTTTCCTTTAGCAAACATAGAGGGGGAAAATTAAATTTATTGGTCCTGCTGGTGTCCTTCTGTAACTGGTTGGTCATGTCAGTGTCTTCTTACTGGTTGCTAGAGACTCAAAGGCAGGAGCAGAGCAACTGATGTGAAAAAAAGAAAAAGTATTAAGAAAAGATTGACACACAGATCAAATTCTGAAGTATGCAGACACTCATATATAATGAATGGGAGTACATACTTCATGTATCTATGCTTATTATCCACTTGCAAGGCTCCATCATGGCAGTGAAGCATAACTTCTTGAACAGTAGTGACTACAGTGCTAAGGATTTGATGATTTTGACAGTTTCTAAATTAAAGGGATGAAGTGATTTAAATTCATATTTAGATATGTTAAACAAAAGAAGACATTACATAACCAAGCAGTTAGAACTGTACATTCAGTGTCAGCTGAATGTGATTTGAGTTGCCTGAGATTATGTAACATAAAGGGGGGAGGAAGAGAACTAAGATGTTAAAAAGCATTGCAGAAATCATCAGGTGGTTAACTTCCATGATGCTGTTGGGCAGCTATAAAGTTAAATAGGTAATGACTACTATCTTAGTAATTATAGTTGAAAACAGGTAAGTAGTTTTTAAATCTATGTCCTGAATAAGTATTTTTAATACTGTGAAAGTGTCTAATAATTAAACTTTATGGTACTGAGTCTAGGTACAGTTACACATTCTAGGTACCACTCAGGGAAGTGAGAAGAGGGGAGCCCAAAGCTTGTCATTTCAGTGTCTGGCTACCTGAAGTATCACTGTCTTAATTTCAGAAAGATGGAGAGAGGCTGTTTACAAGGGGATGTGGTGACAGGACAAGGGGGAATGGCTTTAAACAGAGTAGGTTTAGTGTGAGGGTGCTGAGGCCCTGGCACAGGGCCCAAAGAAGCTTAGGATGCCCCATCCCTGGAGGTGTTCAAGGCCAGGCTGCATGGAGCTCTGGGCAGCTTGGTCTAGTGGAAGGGGTTCCTACCCATGGCATGGAACAATATGATCTTTAAAGTCCCTTCCAAGCCAGGCCTTTCTGTGATTAATGTATTTGCTATTAATACCGTGGGCTGTGCTAAGGATAGAATTTGATTCTCAAAAATCTAAAAGAGTATATATTTATTCCTTGGAAAAACAGAGGAAATTGAGCAAACTGTGATAGCACCATCACTACAATACCCTTGCTTGAGAATAATACTTGGGAAAAGTTCCTGAAAAATGCAGAAGACAAAAATGAGGCAAATAGGTTAGGTATGTGAAATTTTTTTATGATTAGAGTGCCTAGGAGAACACTAGAGATACGACTGACATAATGAGTATTTTGGGAATAGGGGTAAGGTGCTAAATTGTGTAGCTTGGGGCAGTAGTTCATAGCAAGGAATAAACTGAAGAGCCTTGGGTGTTTGAAGAAATCTCATTAACAGAAGGGCTCATGCATCTTGCAGCTTGCAGCTGATAATGCAGAAATTAGATGTTAAAAATACGAGTGCCAAGGGCCACAGTCTATCACATGGTGGATAGCAACTAGACTACATGGGTTATTTCACTTTTTTTTTTTTAATTCAAAATCCTGCCATCAAAGAACATGGCATTGTCATCTGCAAGATTTTTATGGGTACTCTTCAATAATCTTCTGTTGGTGTCCAGTTTGAAATCCCATTAATGAAATTTCCTGAAGCAAATGGAGGTGGCTATTTTCAAACTATACAAAGTGGGAAAGTCCATGATTTGGATTTCACCTAGGCTTGCCTAGTATAAGAGCACAGTATCAACACAGATGAAAAAATGGAACCTTTGTGAAACTGTTGCATAAAAAGTCTTGCTGTAGGTCCATCAAAACCACTTTGAGAGGTAAGTCAGTTGATGATTGATATACTGGAAAAAATAATAATTTAGCACTTTCAAGGAAGAATTACACAAAGTGGGGAGGGGAAAGATATGGTGCTAGATGTGCTTGTAAGCAGATAAAAGAAGAGTTAAAGAATAATTAAGGTTTTTGTGGCCAGCTTTAGTTGACAGTTTTGTGATTGATTCTTTTTCTTAAAGGTTGTGGTCAAAACAAAAACAGAATATGAACCTGATCGCAAGAAGGGAAAGTTCCGTACTCCTAAAATAGCTGAATTTACAATCAGCATCACTGAAGGGGTTTCAGAAAGATTTAAGGTAAGCAGTGCTATGTGAAGATGGTAATGACTCAGTTGTGTTTGCAGAAGTGCTTAAAATGAATTGCTGATTGTAGTCAGAACTGGCTATAACAGAATGCCTGTTGTGGATATAGCTGGACATGAGAAAAATTAATTCAATGTTATAATAGTTCAATATTGAACAATTAGAAGCAAAATCAAATCTTGCAGCATTATTGGTTGTAATCCCTTGCTGGCAGATGAATTCTGAAGGCATTTCTGTCAGTGTGTGGGTTTCACAATGTGCCTTGCCAGGGTGTGTGTGGGCTGCACAGGGGAGTGCTCATGGCATGGATAAAGCTCCTGTTTGTGTTGAAGGACAAGAATCACCAGAACATTTATTTTCTTTTTGGCTTCTTATTTGTCACTGTGGCCAAACCATTCTCTTTAAAAGCACTGTCATAGTCCATTATGTATTTTTTATAGTTAAAAATATGACTTGGCAACCCAGGGATATATACCAGAGCTCCTTCCTCTCAGTTTTCCTGGTCCAGTTTAATCTTATGGTTTGGTGATGCCTGTTACTGTCTCATGGCAGTTCAGAAAGAATCTGACTCAGATTGTGTCCACACCCTTACTACTGCCTTCATTAGTCCCATGGGAAACCTGAGAGCTTAACTGATGCAAGGCTTGAATATCCTTTCTCCCTTCCCACTAGAGGATAGTTTTTCTTGCTCTGTGTAATTAAAGCAAAGCAGAAAAATTGGCACTTCAGCTCATGCTCCCCTATCCTTTTAACAGTAATTCTGCAGGTTTTTGGTTCTTCTAATTTGGCATCTTACCCAAGGGTACCAATGCATTTTTAAGCAGTAGGCATCCACACTCTGCAATGCACAAGTACAAATAACTTTGGAAAGCCTAACATTTAGTATGAGGAGAAAATACAGAGTTTCATTAAATGTGTGGATTCTCTTTCTGTTGCACAGTTCTAAACTCTGTCTGCATGATAGGAGTTCTAGGGCACACAGAGATTTTGGTACTGTTGTGCCTGAGCAGTGCTCTAGAAGCTGCCCAGGCCCAAGCTGACCTTCAGAAGTGTATATGCAGCTCTCAGTGGAATCAGAGCATGCTAAACAAACAAAGTGAAGGCTCAAGGAGGGATTAGACTGTATTTGGAAAGGAACTTTGCAGAGTGTTGCTGCGACAAATGTTTTAAGTGCCATTCACCTGGTGGTCTTCAGCCATACAGTGAAGCATGTAGGTTCCCAGTCAGCTGTGTGGGGAACCACCCCAGGCAGCCAAGAAGAGATGTTATGGGGTGTGGTAGGGTTTTACTAAGGAGGTAAGAAACCGTGTTCTAGCTTTTCCTGTTCCTTGGTTTGAGGTAAGGACATCCCATTGCTCAGGGAAAATTCTGCATTCTGACTCACATTCTCTCTTTATCCTCCTGGCACCATGGTACCAGTCCTTGAGAGTAATCCCCTTCTTCTCAGATGAGGGCAGGGTAAATGCAAATGGACAGCTCAGAACAAGGAGAGCTTATGTCTGGCTGTCTTTGTGTGTGTCCTGGTCAGACTAAGGTGATTGAGAAATGCTTACTGTGTTGTAGAAGAGAAAGGAGAGGCAGGTTTTAGAGTGCCCTCATAGGACTTTGGTTCCAAGCAGCTGAGCAGAGCCTATACCTGAAGAACTTTGCACTTATGGTTTAGCAGTAGGGGCTAAGGAATTTAATTGCTGGAACATTAAATTGTAGCTAAGGAAAGGTTTTGAGTATCTTAGTCACAGCTAAAAGGCTTGTGCTTCCTTTTGTAAACCTGGGGGGGGTTTATCTGTCTTTGTTGGGAGAGGTGAGCAAATGAGACCTTACTGAAAACAAATAAATAGCTGCTTGTACTGTTGGGTAGTCTTTTCTAATTTGTGTAGCTGAACAGCTAAAAGCCTGAGGATTTGCATTGAATTTTTTTATACTTTTGGATGGCATACTTAAATAAAATATCCTTTAGATATTACTTTATGATGATCGCTCTGGGATTAATCTCATACTACAGGGTTGCTAGGTTTTGCTGCTAGGTAACTGCTGCATCAGAGAGAAGTTTCTGTAGGATTTGATATCTCTTGGGAATTTCAGGGTGGTTCACATTGTGGCTGTATGTGTAGCTTTCCAGAGAAGAGTATGGGGATTGATCAGTTAAAAAAATTTTGGTTCAGTTAATTGAAGACAATGTTCATGCAGAATATTCAGGTCGTAAAAATGTCCCTTAATCTCTATATAACAATTTTAGAACTGAATTATGCTGCTTGCAACATTTTAAAGAAAACTGACTAGCTCTCTAGTAGGGATGACTGTCGTATTCACCACTCCCAGTAGTAAATATTACATGAATAGTTGATAACGTTTCATAAATATGTAGATGAAAAGTACTGATTGTGTGAGGTTTTCTCCTGGGTCCTTATTAATTTTGAACCATCATGTTAACTTCTGCTGTTGATTCTGGGAGAGCAAAAAGATATTTGTTTGAAAATTAAATATTTGTTGTAATTATGAAATGCATTATTTAACTGGTGAGATATTGACTTTGGCTTGTGTTCATGAAAAAACTTTCAGATGCCATTTTAATGACTTCAGTATGGTACATCACCAATGCACAAGCTTGCCACAAGACATAACCCAAGTTGTTTAGCTGTGCTAAAAATAAAGCAAATGAGTCAGTCATATTTACAAATAATTCACATGTGTATTCTAGGATGTATTTCTTAAATAATGACAAAGCAGATTGTATTTTTGGGATTCAGCAGTGCAGATCATCTAAAGCTGTTCTTCTTGAGAAGTTACACATTATAACAAATTAAGTCACTCCAGCTTGTGCATATGTCATGTAGATCATTTGGTGTTTTAGCACCTGGTGAATAATCAATTATAAAATGTATTTTTCTGCATTGTTCACATTTCCACAGTTATTATAACAGAGCTGAGAATGTTTTCAAAGAAAAGTGCAAGTATCATTTTATGAAGCCACATTCTGAATTCAAATCAGAATCTCTCAAAAGAATGTGATGATTTCCTGATTCTGAGAACCCTGTTGTCTTAATTTATTTTTATGGCACAAACCACACCAAGGAAGATGTGATTTTTTCGCTTAAGATTATTTCCTGTGGAGAGACAGAAGTCCTGCTTTTGTTCTTTGAACAGTGAAGGCTGATCTGGAGAGTTGGTTCTTCACATCTGGAAAGCAACTTTGAACAAGGCAGATTCTTCTCTCTTGTAAATTGTCCACTCTACAGAGTAACAAAGGATCCTTGTGAACCAGGACATAGGAGGAAGTTAGGGCAGAAGAAAATTGATGTTCTGAGTTACCCAAGACCAAACCTTTACCTCCGCAATTATCAGAGCAGTGTTTTTACAACCTCCAGTTGGATTTTGTAGTGGGATGTCTACTCTGGCACCCACTGATTGGGCTGGAAGTTGTGTACAAACACAACAATTTTAAAAAATCTGTAGTAGCAAAGCATGACTTTTTATTTCTGTCTTTGAGAAAACCTCAATAAAGAACATCTAGAGGTATTTTGAAAGCAAACACTGATTTTCATAATAAATTTCAAGCACTTAAATCAACCCAAGCTGTGATATGCCTTCAGCCTTTGGTTTCTGTTCAAAGGCAGTTCAGTTCTTCTGACTTTATCCTTGACATCTCTACATACATCTAACTGCAGAGCCAAGCCTCAAGCTTATCTCTGTGCTAAGACCATGCAAACTGTGTACTATCAAGTAGCAAGCGGCTGATGAAATGTCTGCATGAAGTTATGGAAGAGGAATTGAAACTTCAAGATCAGTTCCCACAGTTTTACCTGGTCACTTTAAGACTGCAAAAATGTATGCACCATATATCTAACTGTTCAGGGCTTTTTTTCTGTCTTAAAAGGGGCATCCTTCAAACATGTTTCTGCCTCAACACTTTTGTACCTCTTCTTAGTAATGCCAATGATTATTATTGCTGCAAAAATAATCAGAAGCAAGGAAAACAGTTCTGTCTTTGCTGCTGTGTGATTACATTGTGTGTTGAGTAGCTCTTTGCTCCCACTTTAAAAGTCTTTTAAGAGCAGGAGATGTCAACTGATTCCTGTACAGATATCACTTCCTTAAACAGATTCTGTGTCTGTCACTTAGTGCTGGAAGAGTGACAGGTACTTACTGTCATTAGTAGTTCTGTTTCTCCAGTGAAACTACTCACAGGATTAAAGTTGCTCACAAGTATAAGTGTTTGGCAGGCTTTAAATTTTTTTAATTACTACTTCAAATAAGAAAAATTAAGGAGGTGGTTCTTTCAATGCAACAATTATTTTAAAATATGATGTAAGTAAAGGCACTGCATAGCAACTGTCACTTTTCCTTTTTTTGAATGTTTGATATTCTCTGATATGACACTGACAATCCTCCTGCTGAATTTTTGGTTGAAAGGAATTTTATAGTCAGAGCTGGAAGATTTAAGTAGAGTGGATGCTTAACACAGCTCCCCTGCTATAAGTCAAGTGTCCTCTGCCACTGTATCCATTAGAAATCCATTTACTGGAACAGAACCAGTGACACAGGTACACAAATGATGTTTTGGATCTCTCCAGATGCATCACTTAAATAACCTTTCCTCTTCTGTAATAACATCATGCAGCCTTTTTCCTGCCCTCAGAAATATCTTCTGGGTTTGTATGAGAAGGTAGTAAGGTTCTTATCTCGGTGCCACAGGGTTTCTTAAACTGCTTCCTCAGATCCCTGTTGTTAAGAAACACAATATATGGTGCTGTGTGATAGAAGATGACAGGAACATTGCCATGAACAGCTGAGTTAAGCTGCAGATCTGGGATCTCAAGGGCAGTGCCTTGTTAACCTGTTTTTGTGTAGCAGTGTGTCCCTCAGGTTTCATTAATCAATTCCCTTGCAGACTGGTCCTGTTGTCTTGCACTGTCGCTGTTAATAAGCTCTGGTTCTGTAGCTTCTTTTCTCTTCCTGTCCTCATGAATCTGCCTGCCTTTTTTGCATTTTTTGCTGCTACTCCCAGTCATCTCCAGATAAGCATCCAAGACAGTTCTCTCCTCTTTGTCATTTCTATTTGAGAGGGACACTGGTTTGATTTCTACTGCTTTTTCTCTACAATCTGCCCCCAAACTATCATCCTCTTTGAGCACAAAGTTTTGATGGGAATGTTGAGGAGTGGAAGAAGTTGAGTTGAATAGATGGATACCATGTAATGACATGTAATGTAAGAAATACTCTTCTGAAACAAGGCACCTGGTTGTCTTTTGGAGTCACTGGTCATCATGTATATTCCTCTAGCAAGTACAGGGCACTGCACCAGGGTGTTCTGTGTAATTTGCATTGTTCTGTAAATGAATATGAGTCAAATGTTGCATGTATAGATGTAAATGTTCCTTTTTTCTTTCACACTGCCATTTCCCATTTCTTAACATTTCTTAATCCCTGAGTGTGTTGTTTCAGACATGTTTTTCATTCAAACTTCCAGGGACAGGCTGAGGTAATAGAAAACAAGGACATAATTTTGCAGAAGCAGTGATAAGTGGAAAGCTGATTTTTGTGTTCTCTTACATGCTTGTAGAGGACATTGTGTAGCTGGAGATGCAGGATTTTAGTGGAGAGAGGTGAAATGGAGGTCATGGCCATTAGCAAGAAAGTCAATGCAATGTTTTATGAATTTTTGTCTGTGGGCTGTAGCCAGACACAATGTATTGTAATTACAGGCCGTCTGCCTAAAATTCTTTTGTAGCTTAAATTGGATAGCAATAATCCTAATTTCCTGTCCTAAATAGTTGTACAGAGTTGCTGTATTTTACCCCAAAGGTCTCTGCATTTTACTGGTGAGCAAAGCATTAATTGGCTCTAAATTATTTCCTATGAAAGGTGCTCTATAAGTCTATGTTTTCACTCTTGTTCAGTGCTGGCAGCAAGTCTGTGCCTTGCACTTCACAAACCTATCAGAATTGAAAGTTGTGTTCCCAAGAGGCTGCAGTTGAAATAGATAATGCATAGATGTGGAGCAGAGAGGAGATGTGACCAAGAGACAGTGATTGAGCAGGGAAAATCATTGCATATCCTGTTAATTCTTCTAATAACAGGAAGGCTTCCACATGGGTTTGTGTGCTGACGAAGAAAAAGCACGAAGGAGGGCGTGGTGCAGAACAGCACAGTATGACTGGCTTAATGAAAGAATCTCAGGCAAGAGGAAGGATTAGACAAGTAGCAGTGAAGGCAGAGGAGAAATCAATGGTACCCAGGCTTTAGTGGGACAGTGGGATAAAATAAACAGCAAAATGGATGGAGCTGAGGGGAGCAAAACAGGTAGACTTGTGCATGCCTTGAAATATAACCATGAAAGGGTGTGAAGAGAAGCAGGCATTGTTGGTACAGTTGATGTATTTTGCTGTAGTATTCCAGCTTGATTAAAAAGGGAGTCCAAATAAACATTAGTGGAGAGAGGAAGGAGGAGACTGCAGTAGCCAGGCAGAGAAAATATGGCTTGCAGTCTTTCGCAGCTGAGGCAAAGTAACATGGACTGATGGGGAAGATCTGCTAGATCTTATGGTAGAGGCCTTATCACAAGCTGTTTACAAGTGTAGTTGTCAGATATGGTGAGTTTCATTTGTTCAGCTAACTGCTTACAGAGTCTGAAGACAGGTTTTTTGCTCTGGGTATGCTTAGTTCATTCATTAGTCATCTCTCATTTTGATTACTCTAATGGCTTCTGGCTAGACGTTGTCCTTCTTCTGCTCTTCACTTACAATCTATTCAGAAATCTGCCACATACATAATATCTTGTCATCTTCTCTGTTTGCTTCATTTTGCTGCCAGATCCCCTTAAAACTAACTTTAAATGTCACACTCAAGATGAAAGCAAAATCACACTTCGATTCCTAGTTAAAAGAAGTGGTTGTTTATCCTGTCTTATAGTTACTTCAAGAAGAGTATTTTAAAAGCCCATCACTCTTGAGGTGTGACAGTCACCTTGGAGTTCTGCAGGATGTATATGGCAGTGAATGATCACAATAATTCACAAGAGTTCTGCTTGTGAATGTACTGTGTGGGGTCCTGCATTGCCAGCTGGCTACCACAAAAAAGGAGATTCAAGATTTCCTTCCAGAGGATGGGAAGTGGTGCTTGTGCATGCATTGCAGCTGCTCCTGCCTGAGGAAGAGGGCAAGTTGTGAGTAGTGTGTTGGTAAGATGTAGAAAATAACTTTAGTTTATAGTGAGTGTGCCAAGTTGCTTTGGAAGAAAGCAATAGTGACAGCTTTGGGGTTGCTTGTGGTCTGAAGAGCTGCTTGTTGCCTTCTCTTTTTTCATGCTTTTATTTCTGAAAACCATCTGGGAAGAGAGGGCTCAGAAGGTGAGGCACAGAGGTAGGGTTGCACTGTGTTAGTGCAGGGAGAGAAGCTGATTGCCTCAGTTTCAGAAGTGAACATGGGGATTTTGACCATTGGTGGTCCATGTGGGCCATTGGTGGTGGGTTTTCAAGAGAGTGAAGAAAAATGGCTATCAGAAGAAAAGGATTTTCAGTTTAAAAGGGAGAAGTGGATTGGATTAACAGGTGATGGCAATCACCTTGGAAAGAAATCCATTACTAGATTCCATCTGTGCCATTTTCATCCATCTGTGCCATTTTCATCTGCAACTGTCTTTAAATAGAAGTTACTTGTATTCTGAAGGATGGTAAGAGAAGGGAGCTTCTCTCCTAATAGGAAGGAGACAAGTGCTTACTTGATTAGGGATTTGCAAATGGAGTGTGATTGCAAATCACTGGAGATAATGAGAGTAAAAATTTACATGTTAATATCAAAATTAGTAACATTAGGAAATACAGGAAGTGAAAGAGAAAAATTCTGTGATATTTTTGAAGCAGGACCCCTGAGACCTCTTCCCATGGCTTACTGTCTGGCAATGGAAGAACTTGTACAAGGAGGGAGAACTCACTGCCACTGAAAACAGGTCTCAGCAAATCACCCGAGGCCATGGCTCTGCCACTTGCCAGGCTCCAGCAATCAACACAACACTGGGCTTTTATATTCTTTATTTTATATTCTTTAAAAAACAGTGACTTCTCAGAGCAGTTTTGAAGCTTTGAAGAGTGGTCCTGCAGTGATTGTGGAAATAGTTTTTTATTGTTGTCTTAACATTTAGTCTCAATTACAAAACAGCTTGTTAGTATGTTGTCTCAGTATGTTCCTGAGACCTCATCTCTGTCAGAATGGGTACAGCTGGGAAATAACATTACAATTCTACTACTGGCTGCTAGTAGAAGGGCTAGGAAACACGGTTAAAATACTTTGGGGCTTGAGAATATTTTTGAAAACATTTTAAACTCTTAGCTCCTATCTGTGGTGGAGGTAGATAAGAGCCGAGTTGATCTTGCCACAGCAGTTCTGCCTGATGCCTGTGTTCCATGTCACAGGCCTGTGCTCCTAAAGGGAGCAGCCTTTGCTGAAGGCTGTGTGGAGTCAGAAGCCTGATAAAAAATCTACTGGAAGGGCTGAGCTAGGGCACAGCTGGGCCAGGAATGGGGACGTGTGTGTGGGTGTTATGTTGGCTGTTACTAAACTGGGCCACAGAGAATGACCAGAAAGGAAGGTGAAAATGTACTTTGTCTCTTGGATTCATGCAGGACATACTGAGGCATGGGAGATGTAAGGAGAACATACAATGTTGACAAGACAGAGTGAGACAAGACAGCTATCCATGTTAATTTTTGTGTATGCAAACAAGTAATAAACTTGGAGAAAGGCTAATTAGATAGGAAAATTGTTGTCAGTGTGTTTTCAGAGGTTAATTAAGAATTTTTTTTCTTTTTATACTCCAGTGACTGTTGAGAAACTGAACATGTTGCTCCATGTCTCATTTAAATTGTTATTGTTACATTAATATCTACATTTCTGCTGCTTAATTACTTTTTGATCTGCAGTTCTCCTTGCTTCTAAGGAGGCACGTAGAGGCGATCCCTTTTTTGCCTTTTTTTTTCTATCAAAAATCATTAAATCCTTGGCTTTAGCAACACACAGTACTCAACCTTGTACTCAGCTTTGTTTCAGCCAGGAAATACAGCACTTGCTGTTGTCTGCCCATGATGAGATTTGCTTTCACAAGATGAGAAGTCCCTTAAGTTTACTATTGTCCTGAAATGTCCTAACACCACTGCCACACATAGTTTGCAGTGTTGCAAACTCTGTTAGTTAGTTTATCAAAAGGGGAGTGTATGATGGTTGTTTTTACCAAGAGGCAAAGCTACAATTTTTTGTTGTTTTGGCTTTTTCAAATACCAGATTATTCTTGTTTCAATTAATTGACCCTGATATGCCTAAATTCATTTTTCAGGAGGTGTATATAGCTGGTTTACTCATCTTACTTTAAATTTAGATCATATTATGCTTTGTTTTTAAAAGTTAATCATATAATCTTGTTTGTTTCTGTTTATTACCATTTCTTATGCTATAGCACATGCCTGCTTCTTTCTAACTTGCCAAAAAGGAAATTCATCTCAATCACTCTTACTGTGTAGTCTCCATGACCTACTAATTTGTCTATCACTAGAAGTTTTAGAATAATAAAAGCACACATCTGGGATACTTTTCCAGGTAATGAATGCTGTTTGCTCAGCTCACACCTTCCACAGAAATGGGTCTGAATTAGAGAGCTTTGTACTGTAACTGCTGGACAAAATTTTGTGCTTTCTCATGTCAATGGGTGATGTAATTCTAAAGGTAATTCTGTCTTGTGACACACCAGAAGGCTGCTGGACTCCAGCTGCTCAGAGTTTGTACCTGGGAGACCTTAGCTTGATCCTGATACTGATTTCAGCTTTGTCTTAAGGTGTGTCTTGGAATTCTCTGCAGCCCAAGTTCAGGGGCAGAGAGGTACTGAGGGACATGGTGAAAAGCCACGTAAGGCTGTCTGTAATGGCTTCTCTGTGAGCACTGTGGCAAGAGGTGCCACACAACTCCTGGAGGCCAGCCCAGTGTTGAACATGGTGCATTTCCTTACGGATCTGGCAGTGAAATACTCCTCTACAGGCTCTGTGTGATGAAGTAGTACTGTTTCAACCTATAAATTAAGAAATATTGAGCAACCAAGAATGCAGACTACTGGTGTAACTATCCCTAAGTTCAGAGCAGGTGCAATGAACTCTAATCCTAACAAGAGAGGGCTGACATTACTTTCTCCATGCCCTGCAAGTCACCTCTGGATGACACCTGTGCTACCTTATTATCACCTGACTCTCTTCTTGGACAGGTACAGGGAAAACAACATGCTTAGCAGCTGACATAAACTAGACTTAGACTTACATCATCCAGACTGAAAAAACAGCAGACACAAGCTACCTTGGTGTGTCCTGGCCTCATGTGCCTTGAAAAGAAATGGAATAAAAAAAGCCTTGCAGTACACAGGCAATGGGCCACTGCCCAGATGATCCTATTTCTTCTCTGAGAAGGGCAGGGTGGAAGCACTTAGGTGCTGCTTCTCTGTGTTCCCTCAATAATTAAGCAGCTGGTTTTATCCTTTGCTTGATTTTACTGTTAAGTGCATTCACAGCTGACTTCTGCTGCCTGCAGTAACAAGCAGCAATTGAATAAGCAGTGCACTACTAACATAAGCATGTTTTATTTTTCTTTACAGGTAACTGTGCTGGTCCTTTTTGCCCTTGCATTCTTAACGTGTGTTGTATTTCTGGTAGTCTACAAGGTTTACAAGTATGATCATACCTGTCCAGAAGGATTTGTTTTCAAGGTAAATTGCATACCCATTCTAGAAAAACAGTAGAGTATGTAATCTTCTGTGTTGTTTTAGGCATAACCTTGATTAAAGCATGCTGTATTGCCCAGATTTGGTGTTTCTTTACACAGGTTAGTGTGCTTCCTGCTATGCTTTTGCTTTTTAATTTATAACTGAAGTTGTACTATTGCACAATATTAATAGTGTTATTTTGCTAATGCTTTAAACATTGAAAATATAGCAAAAGCCTTAACACTGGAGTCTTTCAGACTAACTTCACCTGCAGTTGTCTGGACAAAGCTGTCATTTATGGGTCATACGGTTTAATGCTGTACATTCCCCCAAATTACTATGTCTTAGGAAATAAGAAGATGATAAAATGTGGAGAAAAAAAATCTGGAATATGTGTCAAAGAAAAAGTAGAGTGATGTTCTCATTAAGAGTAGTAGAGTTACTTCAGGGTTATTTTTGTACTAAGAACTTCTTGTTCTAGAACAGTGACCTCGGAGCCCTACTGCCAAAAGTGATGCCAAAAAAGGGAAAATACATTTATTGTAAAAAATACTGGTTCTAACCAAAAGGAGGCTGGGCTCTCTTTATTTGTGTGAGATGGTGGTGCTGGCTCCTTTGCTATGACCTGGGCTGAAAGTCAGAAAAGTAACATTGACTTCCCAGTTGTAAATTTAGCAGAGTTGAACTTGGCTGTAATTAGGTAAGAAAAGCAGCAGTGATAATGGCATTCTTCCCTTTAATTTTTTAATTAATATTTAGTCACATAATAAATCAAATGGGTGTCCACTATGAACTTCAAAAGGATTCAAGAAGGGATGGCTGCCTCAGCACTCCTCAACAATCCTGTTCAGGATTTTATCTGTCCCTTCAAGCACAGAAATATCTTACAAGAATCTAGTTCAAAATTATAATCAGTGATGCCCTTCTGGATTAATTTAGGTTCAAGCATTCAGTTGGTAACTGCTTCCCCTTTGTTCAAGGGCAAAAGATACTGTGGTTAGAATACTTGACTGTAGCTCAGAGATCCAGCTTTTGGTTCTGCTGTTGGCTTTTTGTGTTGTCTCAGACAGGCACTGAAACCCCTCTGTGTTCATGTGTCAGGGGACAATAGGTCTTTTTTCCCCTAAGCTTTCTCTTGGCATTGAACAGTTTGGAATATGGACTGTTATGTTCCTTTCAAGCCTGTCTTGATGTGATCCTGACTTGACAGGAACAGCCAGTTACATGTTCCTGTGTGAGTCTAGCAGCAGCCTCCTGCTTCTGCCTCCTTTCACACCAAGTTGTCCTCTCCTTTGAGTTGCAGCTTTCTGGCTTCTTGTGGCTTTTCTTGCCAGTGTCACAAATATTTAAGGAAAGAACACATTCTCAGCTGTATTTCAATTGCCCTGGGACAAGAGTCTGCTTGTGTTTCTCTCTTTTGGGTCCTGTCAGGCAGAAGTCAGGCAGAATGTCCCATAGCTCATGCTCTGTTCATAAGGTGCAGCACATGCACAGGGCTGCATCATGGTTACTCTCCTGGTGGTTTTCTTGGAGCTGGTGCTTTGTTTCCAGCTGCTTGATGGTCAGTTGCCAGGAGACAGAGCATCTTTGGTCATGTACCTCTTTTAAAAAAAGAGTTCTACAGGATGTTGGCAAATGACACAAGGCCTGAAAACTACCACTGTTAAGATGACTTTGTATTTATTTGCATCTTTTTTTTTGGGAGAGTCTATGATATGTGATGGCATAGCTTGGCACAGATGTCTTGGGAAACATGAAGTCTGTCACCTTGTGACCAGTGTCCATGTGGACTGGCTTCATGTTTCAGGTGGACTCAACAACATTATCTGGCCTCGATGTTCCCAGGCTTTAGATGCCTATGTGATTTCCTGGTTAAGGGCAAAGGTGTACCTGCCTCAGGAAGCCTGATGCTGCAGGAATCTCTGCATAAAGGCTGAGCTAACCACAGCTCTGAGTCAGACTCACTCTTCTCTGCTTTGATGCTCTCATACATGGAGCAGTTCCAAAGGTTTCTGCTGTACTACGCCTCCAGAGCATGAAGGTGTGCTTAAAAAGGTGCTCATTTTCCTTTGTACAGCAGTCTTATTTCTGTGCTTGCTTAAGCTTTCTGAGACAGCCTTAGTACTGCTGCTGTGCAGATTGCTTCTCTGGAGCTCTCATCAGAACCTGCTGGTGAGACTCACCACTAAAACATGAGTGCACTTACATGCTGAAGAATTTCCCCAGGGTTTCAGTATGTTCTGTACTGTATCTGTTACCCTTTGGCTTTTGTTGCCAAAGCACCTGCATTCTGACAGACTCGTGGGCAGTACAACAAAGTCATTTCAGTGCATTGAAGACCACACCATTGTCTGTTAAAATGGGAATTACTGACCCAGCAAAGTTAACGTGACAGAAGATGCTATTTATAAGTGAATTCCACTGGGGTCTTCATGTCAAAGGAACAAAAGGAATCATCTTAATTCAGCCAGATATAGACTGGCAACCAGGGTTTTCTATGGCATCAAAGGCCATAACCTGTAACTAATTTCCAAAATAGAAGGGTTGTGAAAAAAATAAAAGACTGGCAAGTCACTCTGGAGCATCCCAGTTTCTCCTCATGGCCTTCCTTCTTTTCTCACCTGGAACCATAGAAACAAGTAAAAAGGATGGAAAATAAACGTTCTACTTAGCTGAAAGTGGCAGGGTTAAGAATCAGCAGCAGTTCCCATCAGTCAGTCACTGAGTGCTGCATGGCTTCTCTTGACTGGGAACTAATCCAAGGGGCTGTCCTTAGGCAGTACACAAGGGGCAATGAGTAAAAGGAGAGGTTGTTTTCCCATCTCTTCTAGAAGCATGAAATCCCAGGAGCAAAAATGCAGTCAAGAGGGAAACGGATGTCTGTTTCTTTAGGCTCTTCTGTCAGATGTCTTGCATGTTTGTGACTATAAGGTCCCCCCCAAAAAAAGAAACCAAAAAACATTACTGAGTCATTTTTGCCTGCAACAAAGCAAATTGCTTCCGAAGGCGACATAGGATTCTGTAGCTTTTTTTTCAGACTGTCAGTAATCTCAGCTTGTCTTCAGCTCTAATAATTATATTTGCTTGAATTTCCTTGGCAGATTTCATTAGCTCAATGGATTGTGTTCCTTTCCCCACTTTAAATATTTAGAATTGTGATTACATCCCATGACTGAATGAAATAATCACTACACATATGTCTATGTCTATGCGCTTCTTAGTCATTTTATCACATCAGTAGTGTCAGTTATCCCAGATAAAACATGGATAATACTTCCAGAAGATGACATGGTTGATGTATATGAATATGCATCTCAAATAACTCTATTCCATATTCCTGGATGTTTTTATAAATCTAGGTCCCACTCTTGCAGCTGGCAAACACATTGACTATAAGCATGGGAAAGCCTCTGTTGACTTACAGTGCTGAACTGACACAGGTGCTCTTTAGCCAGGGTTAAATCCCATCTGCTTTGTGGTGCTACTTCAACAAAACTGGGAGGGAGACTTGCCCTGGCTGCTGCCTTGACAGAAGATTGCAGATAAAGGGAACCAGGGTGGCCATGGAAACTCAGGGCACTGCTGTGAATCTGACACGCTTTGAGGCTTCTGTCACACCCGTGGCTTCGAGCCAGTGAGGTGCAGACTGTGGGAGGGCTCAGTCTTGTGACAGCAAGGCACCTTTGAGCCATCACATGTGCCACGTGATTGAACTCATCAGGGCCAGACAGGGTCTAAGACTACCTGTGGGCCTCTTGTTTTGCCAAGTATTCCTTTCTTCTTTCATACCTTTTGATGTTTTTTTTTCCTTTTTAAGAAGCAAAATTTGTATTAAGGTAAGACTGTCTGCTGGGTCTTCACCCATCTTTTGCTTTATGATTTAAAACCATTTGAAACAGTACTCATGCTTATTTATGCCTTTTTTTTTTTCTTGACGTGGACAAAAGTCAACTCAGAAGTAAATGTGGACACTTTTAAGGTAGAATCTGGTCCTAAAAGCCATGGAATTTTTGCATGTGTTTTTCTGCTGGGAAATTCCCAATCTGAGTATAACAGCAGCAGTTCAAAGGTGCTGTGCTGTAATATTATAAATTTTAGTCCTCTGGTGCTGGAAGCAAGAAGACTGAATATCCTATGTCTTTTTAAAACAGCCAGAGTAGAAATGACTAAATGAATTTTTCCTCAAGCTGCAGCTACTTCTATCTTACAAGAGTTAATTCAGTTGCTCAGGTGACTGCCCTAACATATTGAAGGCAAGACTGCCTGGACTAGCCAGTGTGGCAAGAGGACCTGCAGAGAGACCGCAGGACCTTCTGGGGCAGAACCTGGGGGTCACAGTTTATGTCTAAATAACGTTTTTCTTTAGTGCAACCAGCTGCTCTGTAGGCTCTTCCTGCACCATGACTGGAAGAGTTCCTGGATGATTCCTCCGACAAACGCACTGCACAGGCACATTCGCTTTGGCTTTTAACATGACAGCAAAATGGATTTGACTTTTATTTTACTCTCTAAATTATCTATTTCACTTTCCAAAGCTCTGGGGATCTAGCAGGTTCTATTTAGTGCTCCTGCAGTCTTGGGAAATGAAATAATGTAGTCTCACAGAGAGCTTTTTAAAAGCCTGCTGTTGGCTACATCTTTCTGACAATGAGGAGTGAAGTATTTTGTGTGTGTGTACACACTTGCACATACGCTTGGCCACCCACAGAGTTTTCCCTATAATGTGTGAGCTACTGGGCTGTAAAACTGTTCATACACTGGCACCAATATATCAGTATTAATTTCTGTCCCTCAGACTGCAAACACCAGGGCAAATTGCCTGAAGTTAATCTAACAGGATGATACAGACAGCTGTAATTGTAAACCAAACAGTTGGAATTTGGTGGGCAGGAATAAACAGCAAGATGTGGCTGGAACTGGAAACTGAATACTTTTTCAAAATAATTTTAGGCAAGCACAGTTCTTGTATGTTAATTATTCTGGCAGATTGGTCTTCCTTGGCAAATACACGAATAGTGTAAGGATTGCAGGGAAGAACATTTTGAACACAGTAGGACAATACTATAGTTAATTGATGTATGTTGCATCTCGACTCACAGAAAGTGACTGCTGTCTTAGACTAAGGAAAAGAAGAAAAAAAACCTAATCTGCTTCATGTGCGGGGGGACTGTATCTGAAATCTAAGCAATGGATTTTCTTTTCAGAATAATCAGTGCATTCCAGCTGGGTTGGAAAACTACTACTCTGAACAAGACTCCAGTGCTCGAGGGAAATTTTACACAGTCATAAACCACTACAACCTGGCCAAACAAACCATCACGCGCTCCGTGTCCCCGTGGATGACAGTACTGTCAGAAGAGAAACTGTCTGAACAGGAGACTGAAGCTGCTGAGAAATCAGCTTAGTATGATAAGCTAATTATTAAAACTATGTCATTTGAAGGTAACTAAGGGACTTCAAGGAACTTTTCATTAAATATAATTATGGATAATTTAGAGGTTACTCATGTTTATGGTGTAACTGCTTCTGTTTGCTGATACTGCTTTGCAAAAAAAAAAAGAAAAAAACTGAAAACAAAAACTTGCTGCAGAACATTCATGGGCATAACCCCAGGTGCATATCAGCATTGCTGTAGAGCTTTGACACCATTTTCAATGTTAAAAAAAAATCCAATGTTAGATATGTTCTTGCAGTTTATTGGATACTGATAGATTTTGTCACTGGATTTTCAGGGCTTGGACCTTAGATAAATCATGTGTTCTGTTGTCTGAACAGATACTTAATTTATTAAGTTTTTGAATTCTTTGTCATTTTGCAAACTGAAACACCCCAGCCATAACTAGAGTGATCTCTTGCTCAGCTGAAAGCTGTAAGTAATGTTTAGTTTGGGCTCAAGCAAGAATGATAGCACTGACATCAGGGCATAATGTAATGACTTGTATGGAGAAAGAAACTGTCAGGTCGCATTTTTCCTTACATTTCCTTTACTGTTTTTGTAAGTGATAATGAAGTTCTCTGCAACAAGGCATGCTCAATGTTTTCTTATTGCTGTCAGCAGGATTTAACTGCATTTCCACTGTGGCTTTAGCATCTTGGTAAGGATGTGCACTGAAACACAAACTAGATAGACTTATGGAAAAACACAGGCAGTTTTAGTGGTGGGTGTTGAGGATAGTGTAAAAAATATACAGTTTGGGATGTTCTAATGAGAAATGACATCTTTTGATCATACTAAAGAGGCAGAAAGCCTATTCACAGTACATGTAGTCCACTATGTCATTTGCTGCATACAGCTGAAGGAGTAATATGTCTAAATTTTCTCTTGTATTACATTCACATTTTCCCTTTTTATTAGTTAGAAAGAGCTTTCTGCTTATGTATGGTTTGCAGTTTGATACTTTTTAAAACATGGAGTATCACAAGTGAAACAGTAGCGTATTAGATACCACAACTGGCTGTTAAAGCTCCATGTGAAACAGAGTGAAGAGTAGAACTGTTTGTATGGCTTGGGAGGGGAAAAGATGTAGAAGAACATAGTGTTGTGGATGCACGTTAAAGTTCCATTGTAATTACAAACTTACCTATTCTTCGTGTGAAATCATGTTTTCATTTTTATTATAAATCTTAAATATACATTATAAAAAGACATCTTATTAATTTAACATACAAAAGTGTGTGAAGCATCTGGGCAAGCAAGGTGCCTTTTTATTCATGTAACTTGAATGGGACATGGTAGAGTGGACATGTCAAAAGTTCCCTTTTTTTTGGTAGAGTCTGTACAAAAATTAAGGGAAAACATCAGTATAGGCTGTTCCTCAAGATCTGTAGTAGAACAAATGTGGTCAGCTCTACTTTTGTTTTTCTCCAGCAGAAGCCTGTCATCCCAATACAGTAAAAATAACCATTATGACTCAGTGCTCTAAATTTGATAAGAAATGTGCATTACACAGTGCAGCTGTAAAAGGCTTTTTATTAAGTCATCATGGTACGTGGAATGCCTGAGAAGCAATAAACTTTGTGCCAAATTTTTCTTTGCAATTAAAAATATCAAGCTTCTGTTAAGATCTTTAAAACATACCATGTTTGCATTTTCTAACAGGCATCTGTTTTACTGAATATAATTAATTCACGTGTAACTTTTGACATTTTCACTCTGTGCATAGTAAAGAATAAGACTGATGCTACCTGTTGCTTAAAATGTAAAGAAATACACATTTCAGAAGAGAGATAGGAAAACACACACATTTCATATCAATATAGAGGACATTCAGATTTTACAGGATGGAAAGATCTGTTTCCCAAGACTGTTCTAAATAGAAATGCTTCACGATACATCTCCTCCCCTTAAATTTAGGACAATAAAAACTTTAATGCAAAAGTAAATGCTGATGAGAAACAACTTCTTTTTCTCCTCGTAACAATAACAATTAGTAAGCCTTGTGATCTAGGAGAAACAGATTGTTTATGCTTCTTGAAGTCAAAACCATTTTCCATCTGATTTATCAGGAGGGAGTTTATTGACACTTATCTACACTTGGTTTTGAGACTTTTTTTAGTTAACAAATTGCTCCCAGGTTTAGTACTTTGAGGAGTTTGACTTTAATTGTCTATCCTTTGGCTTTATTCCAGCATCCCAGAACATGTTTCATTGCACAATCTGTTTGTTTTGTATTCTCTCTTTTCACTTACAAGTAAAGCTCTTTCTTTGACTCCTTATCATTATTACTACTATTAGATCAAGCTGATTGCTGAGTCAAGTAGTTTGAAAGGATTAGAAGTAGAGGTCATTTATGTGCAAAGTGATCACTGTGTACTGAAGTGGTGTGATGAAATAAATGCCTGAGACAGTGTAGATGCTTTTGCACAGTCACAGTTTTCTCTTGCTCTGGGATGGGAGCTGGACTTTCCACAGCATAGGTGGGTGGCTGTGACAAAACCAGTATTGTTTTTTTCTTCTGTTAGGTCTGCTCCAGGTTGTAGCTTTCTTCACAGCTCTTTCAAAGACTTTTATGTTCTCCAGAGGATAAGTGTGGTTTTATGTTTGATACAGGGATTTAAAATGAATGTACTAATGGATATGTGCACAACTTATTTATTGGAAAATATTTCCATCATCGAGGTATGAGAAAATTCATAAAATATGAAGGTATGCTGTTATACCCTGCTCCACTAAAAAAATGTCAGAACATTTACAAACAGAGCATGGAGCCAATATATGTTTAATTAATTATCATACCAGTCCAGGAAAAGCAAGGAGAATGAACACATCACAAGGAAGAAGAGGATCCATACTCTAAATCCAGCATTGTTTTTGATGGCCTGTGAGGGAAAGGTTATCCCCGTTACCATTACCAGTAAATACAGTTTCAACAGTGGCAACTCAGAATGCCTGTTTGTGGCATCATCCTTCCCTCCCACAAGAGAAACAACAAAATTTGACCTTAATTTCAGGTGAATACTAGTCAGGTTGGCTGGTACCTCTTTAGATTTATCACACTGAAGTCACACTCAAAATCTTAAAATTGCACAAATCAAACTCCAGGAGCTATATTGCAAAGTACATGCTTCAAAGTTTTAAGTTTCAAAAGTGAAATTCCTTGGTTAAAAGTAATCAGGCCTTCATCTTTCTAATAAAGATCTGACTTGAAACAAATGAAAAAACAACAAAACCAAATAACAAACAAACAAAAACAAAATCCCTGACACCTCTGGAGGTAACTCAGTCACTTATTTCAGTCTCAGAGCCAGTATTTTTTTTGGCTACTCGTTTCCAAAATTGAGTCTAGCAGGGGACTTGTTTTTTGCTCTCATTTTTTAGATTTACATAAGGATTTTTTTTATATGATACAAACACTAACGTGAGTAACAAAGTTTATTTTACCACCTTTCACGACTGTTTCTCAGGGTGGTTTAGGAAACTTAGTTCTACCTAAAAATGTGAAAAGTGAAATAAAATACAGCTTCAGTTCTTGCCATGTTTGGTGCACTTTCAGAAGAGCAAAGCAGTGGATAACTCATCCTTGAGATACCTTTTCTGTATGCTCTCAGGAGGGAGAAAGAAGTGAGCCATTTACTCAGTAGCCTAATTTAGGAACTCCATTTTTATTGAAATCTCAGTTCCCAAAATAAAACAACCTTTCCTTCTACTTAGTAAAAGTGGAAGAGGTTTGTTTACTAGGAGCATGCAAGAGGTGTTCAGAGTCTCTTCTGCTAACACTCAGCATTCTGTTTCAACCATTTCAACACTGTCTTATAGTGGTAGTTTGCAATTTCTGCCCCCCACCTTCTTTTGTTTTAAAAAAACTTCACAGGTGCTTAAATGCAAGCCAGGTGACCTTCGTGTTTAAAAAACTGCTGAGGCCAGGCAGATTTCTGCAGTCCTGTGTAGCTATTCAGATCATGCTTAGCAAGTGTGAACCATTGAGAAGCTCAGCTACTTTTGCCAAAGCCCTGTTCTGATACCCAGCACCCACTGCCCCAGTCCCATGGGTGAGCTCGCATGTGCTGTTTTAAAGCAACACCTAGAAGAAACTGAAAGTTAAGAGAAATGACTTCTCTTAATAACTTCAAGATATTACCTCTCTTATGTCTTCATTGCCTTCTTTTATATTCTCTGTTGCACCCACAACTAATTGATGGATATTGTCAATATCAGTTTCCTGTTTAAAAAATAAATAAAATTGAGAAATAATAATGAATGTTACAAAAAAAAAAAAAAACCCAAAAAACACCAAAAAATCCCCAACAAAACACTTCCAAGGACTTGGGGAACAAGCAGAGCTCAAAAGTAAAAAAAAAAATCTGGTATTACTAACATCTTTGTTTCATTGATGCAGAGAGTAATACATTGAAGTTGTAATTTCTTTATTGGTGATTTTACGAACCTGAATGGAAACCACCAAGACCAGTAGGAAGTCTCCCATTTATCTAGAGTCAAATCTAACCTGTTTGATTTTTCCCAGCTCTTTTGGAAAAGGTGCCAACATTTCCAGAAAGGATGCTGTTACATAACATGTTTAGCAGGACACCAGTTCTGAGGCAGAAGGATCATTCTAACACTCATCTCTCATTTTCCATTCCTGGTACATACTAATAACAACAGTAAATATCTTGATTTTGAATTTGAAAAACAAAAAGTATTTTCACTCACATTCGTAATGAAAAGTTGTTAATTTTATGTTCACAAATTGACAGTCAAGACCAAAAGGCCCCCACAAAAATCTTCAAGTTGAATTTGCTGCTGTAGTATTAAATTATACTAACCTGTTGCAAGACTTTCTCTGTGAATATCTCTTGTAATCTGGAGATTTCCACCACTTTTCCTTCAATTTGTCTTGGCAAAGAACAGAAATACTCCATTAGAAACCAGTGTAAACATGTCTTGCTGCTGCAGATTCAGACCCTCCAGCCCAGTGAGTGGTTGTTGAGGAGGCCACTGTTTTGTCAGTTGTCTGTGAGGCAGCAATAGCCTGGGCTAGGGCTTGGACAGTGCCTGGTTGGAAGACAACCAGCCCACAGTGAAGCCCTGAGAAAGGCTCCCCCAGAAATGCTCAATGAGCAGCTTTCACTGCCAGGGTTTTTCACCTGTCTCATTTCATATGACAACATCCATGCTGGGCATTAGGCAGTTGATTTTGACACACCCTTTTCATATGCTACTCTGGTGTGTGCAGTTCACCTTGCCTAGGACTGAGACCCAAAATTCAGTTTCTAGCTCGAGTAGCCCTTTAGGTGTTCTGCACAGCTGGGGAGAGTGAGTGGCACCACTGCCTGTCTCTGCATGGGGTCAGCAATGGCACCTCCCCTACTGCCACCTGGATATCCAGCAGACAACAGCACAGAAATGGAAAATTTAGTAGTTTAAAACGTGGGTAAGGGAGAATGTAAGCCTTTCAAATGTAACCAGTGCTACCATTCTTTACACTGTGGGAGAGCACACAGTTCCTTTCCTGGGCACTGGTGATTTGTCCCAGCTCCTCCCACACCACTGGAGTAGGAGCAGGCAGGTGTCCTGCAGCCAATGCCCTGCACATGGGGGCTTGACTGGGGCATGGGACTGGCACAGGCCACAGGGTCAGTCAAGTGACAGAAAACTGTACCTGACTTCATCAAAGAGATTGTTCATTTCACCAACAAGTCTCTGGTTCTCCTGTTCAAACTGGAAAAAAGGGAGAAGGAAATGACACACAGAATTTATAGGTTTAATTTCCCAGAAGTGAGTCTGAAATGACAGGTATGTGTTTGAAGAAGGGTAACAGTATATCTCACAGAGAAAGGTTTAGTCTTCTGACATGGGCAATTTCCATCATAAAGAATTTAGAAATTTTTATTTCTTTTAACATCCAGATTTCTTTTTGTACTAGAGATTCACTGCCTACCTCATTGGTAAAGAACAGCCTTCTCTCCTGGGTTAAAGGATTCCACAGAATCTAAGAGGAAGGTTACTGGGCACTGCCACCTTCACTGTGGGGTAGAGGTTTCAGGGAAGGTGCCCAGCTCCATGAATTGAAGGGGAACAGAGCAAGATACTGCACAGTTCCATGAAGTCCCATTGATTTCTGCTCTAAAGATACAATTGTTTTGTCAAATAAAATATTACCAGTGTTGCAGTACATTCAAGTGTCATTGTCACTGCTGGATATAGTGACACCACCTACAGAGCAGAGCATTTCTGAAAATATAATCGCCTAAAATATATTTATTTTATATTTACTACAGAGCAACAGATGGCTAAAGGTGCTTCATCACTGCACTGCTTTACATTCTTGACTATTGTATGTCTGGTTCTGGTGAAGTCACCTCACAACAAAGCCAAGGCACAGAGCAGGGAAATAGAGTCATGAGATTCAGTGCTCTAATCACTGTTGGTCCTTGAGTGACTAAGTGGGGCCACCATGCTGCAGTTGTTTTTTCTGACTTCTGTAAGGACATCTGTACAAATATTCAACATTAGAAACTCCCTATTTTGCTGCCTTAAAAAACAGATGGTAACTAATTGAGAAGACAAATTTTCAGTAAAGAAACAGTGAATTACTTTAATCCTTTACAAATAGCACAAATCCACTTGAGAAGGTACTCTTTAAAAAGTCCCTTTGATATTTAAAACCTTCCACTGGCACAGATTGCCTTTTAAACTGCTAAATGATCTTTGCAACTTGAAATCATGGCTGATGGAGCACTTGCACAGACAGCAGTTAAGATATGCTAAAACAGGCGATTGAACAAAGGGTTTGAGCACTGAAGACATCATATACCAGTGTGTCACAAAGGGATTTACATGATGGGAACATAAAACCAAGCTCTAGCAATCAGTATAGCTCAGTGATTAATGGCTTATTGAAGCCTCTTTTATGACAGTGAAATATTCTGTTATCAAAGTATGGCAGAAAGTGACAAACAGCTTAATATATGTCTAAAAATCCAAGGCATAAAATAAATAATCAGCATGCCTTTTAGTTATCCCATGAGAGAAGTCATTAGATGTGCTGTCCCTGAATTTAAGACAAAATCAATCAACCAAAAAAAAAGCTCAAGTCAGCGAAAAGTAGGTATTTTCATGACTCCAAACAGCAGAGAGATTTTTCCCACTCAATGCAATTACAAGACATCTGCTCCCAATAACTGTAAAAAACATGAATATACTTGTATTCAGAATTATAAACTGAAATTTCTTGTGTAAATCATGCAGTAGGCATGCAAACATTTTGAACAACGTTGAGCTCTCTCCTGAGGGTAAAACACTGATAGGAATTGGTGCTTTAGCAATGATAGGACTTTAATTCATTATTTTATCTACATGAAGGATCATGAAAACATGAGTGACGATTTGCTAAGTATGACATGACACAAACCATCCCAATTTAAAGCCAACACAGCAGTTTATAGATTGCAAGCTATCATCTTCATAGAATTGTTGAGGATAGAAAAGATCTTACAGATCAAGGTAACAACCCAAAGCCACCACTAAACCATGTCCCTAAGTTCCATGTCATTTAAACACCGCCAGGGATGGTGACTCCACCACTTCCCTGGGCAGTCTGTTCCAAAGCTCAAAAACACTTTCAGAGCAGACTTCTCCTATGATCCCAGGCCTACAAAACACAACCTGCATTTAGCTTTCAGTCAGAAGGCCCTGTCAGAGCCATCATCCCCAACTCTCATTTCCCCTGTTTCACTGGAAGCTGACAGCAAGGGGCCTAACAGTATTGTGCCTAAAGAAAGAAGAATGAAAATATGTAAAGAATTATCTTTTAAAAGAAAACAGAAAGCAGGAATAAGCCTCTAGATTTTAGACTGGCACTCAAGAACAATATGGGAGCATACAGACATACAGAGCAGCCTCTGAAGAACGTTTTCTCTTTAACAAGCCATACCATAATTATGTGCAAGTTAGTCATCTCTGACTGGAAGAATTATGTGCACTGTGTCTGGGAACACCTCCAATCACTGCCAAGGAAGCTTCACAAAGTCATACTGCTGCAGCCCTTTGCCCTATAAAGCTCACTGTTCTGATATCTGCACAGCTACTGATTGAAATCAGTTCTTTTTTCTTTATATAATCCGAAGGCAGTGTGTGCTAATGTAGAGAGGTTTTCTAAGAATTTTTAGCTATGTTCAAAGTAATAAATTTTAGGAATATCAAAAAATCTGACAGGCTGTCAGCAATCATGCCTATGTCAGAAATTTTCCTATTCAAATGTAAGCAGAACTGGATCAATCTATAAACATGCTGATAGCAGAGAAATGCAAAAATGTTAAAATTCATGAAATTCTATTGTGACAGACACTTCATAGCTGTTCCTTCTAGGAAACCAATCTGATTTTGATAATAAAAAAGTAAAAGCAATAAAAGAAAGTATAACTTGACAGTAACAGTTAAATAGTACAACTATTTCTGTTCTAGAAATTGTCCAAGAAAAAAGGGTAAACAATTTATTCTTTCAGACATTTCATGATTCTTCTGATGTTGCCTTGACTTCTATTGTTTACTAACTAAACAAAGCAATTAGTAATTGTAATGCTAGAAAACCATTCTAATTTTGATTGTTGAAAGATAGTTTTTATTAATTTCATGTCTCCATGTAAATATTTTGTAGCATTTTTAAATATAAGGTGCTACCAGAAGAACCAGGAAGTCACAAGCAAAAGGTGTTGGGTTTTTTTACAGCATTATTCTGCATAAAATGTTAAAAGTTAATTTAGGTGAATCTGTACTTCTTTTTTATACCACACGTGAACACAACAGAAAATACAATAAAATGGACAATTAGACACAGGATAAACATACCATTTGTATTTCTTCAGGTGACAGCTCATCTTCACCTCTGCCATCCCCCCACAATCCAAGGTTACTTTCGTCATCGGGCAGATTCCTGTCTGTAACAGAACCACCAAACACTTGAGACACTGAATAGTACAGGGCACTGAATAGCAAAGTCAAAATAATTTTTCATCCATGTTAGACTGATCTTGAAATTGTTGTACCTCCTTTGTCAGTTACTGAGATTCACCTAGTATTTACAACACAAAATTACATCAATAACCTTTAATTTCCAAACAGGGCCAGAAGTCTTCAATGTAGGTTTCATTTTGTAAACTAAAGGGAGTTACATTAACATACTGAGAAGAAGATAAAACAACTCATAATGCACTAAGAATTTTTAGGGCACAAAATACTGCAGCAGTTATCTTTTAACAGATAAAACCACACAATTTTCAAAATGACAGCCTATATGCAAAGTATTATGTTCCAGTGAGACTTGACAGAACCACCAGCTCCTCCTTTCAGAAACTAAAGACAGAATCTCAGAGATGTTTTGAGCAAAGCTCATAGATGAACTCGATTTTGTCAAGGTGGTTAAACTTCCTATTACAGTGCAAATCCCACACCACACTTCCAGCATATAACGGGAATCAAGGGGTCTTCCAGCATGTAACAGGAACATGTAATCAGCTCCAACCCCACAGATTAACCATAACACATCAAAGCTGCTCCATTCATTTCAGCAGCACTTCCCCTTTGATTAAAGCTACTCATCTACATAAATCTTTGTATGAGTCGGGCATAAAAGATCTTGAAGGGCTATTTCTGGGATATTCCCTTCTGGAAGTTTTAATTTTAGGCTTAATTATATACTTCTGGTTATAGGGGAAGAAGTTAGAAGAGAGAAAAGAAACTGTGCTACAGGAATCTACTGTTTCTGAAGCTGTTCTAGCATCAGTGTTAAAAAACCTTGTAAGACTGCGGCCTTGAGAGAGCCTCTCTTCTTCCCACTGGCTGTACAAAACCCAAGAGAAATCTGTACCACCCCACAATGGCTCAACCCTCAACCTGCTTTGAGGCATCAGATGCAGCCTGCAAATTAAAACACAGGAAGATTTAGTTTTTTTGTTTTCATACATGTCATACTTCCTATTTATTCCAGTTAATCTTTTAAGCATTTATGTGTATTTTAATTTTTTTGTTATAACTTCCTAGACATAATTTTTTTTCATTGCTTAAGCAGCACTAATGCATCATCATTCAGAGACTGACTTGTCTTGGGAAGCCTCTGAAAGGAGTAGTCTTATTTATAAACACTCCTTATATATATATATAGTTATAAAAACTATATATGAAAAGAGATACAAGGAGAAGTTTTCCCTTTTTATTCTCCATGACA
>WBNO01026310.1:0-40505 GCA_013400575.1 Peucedramus taeniatus | reverse complement strand
CCCTGAGCGAGCATCCCTGGCAGAGAATCCCTGGCAGAGAATCCCTAACCGAACATCCCGGGCCGAGCGTTCTCAGCAGAGCATCCCTGANGTGCCGGGGCCGGTGCCGGTGCCGCGTCCCCGGGGCTGGAGCCGCCCACCCCCGCCGGGGTGAGTCCGTGGGATTCGGGGGAGGAAACTTCGCCCCCTCCCCTCCCCTTCCCTCCCCTCCCCGCAGCAGCGGCAGCGGCAGCGGCGGGCGAGGCAGAGAGGGAAGCGCTGCGGGAATTCGCATCCCGCGGCCGGAGAAGGGAGCTGGAGTGGAAACAGGTTGTTGGGATCTGTCCGTGGGAGGAAGGGGCGGCTCTGCTCAGCCGCTAGCCAAGCCTGGGCTCTGGGAAATGGAGACGGAGCTGCTGCCTCGCCAGCCGGCCGGGTGCTGAAGGAGATGGACAGCGAATTGCTGCGGGGGAGCCTGGCCCCGGGCTCGCCGCTTCCCGGGGAGCTGAGCCACTTCCCGAGCTCCTGAAGTTCCAGCAGTCACTGGCTCAGCCCCGGCTTAACCACGGCGAGTTCCACCTGCACCGCTCCCGGCTGGCAGGGGTCAGGCGGGTGACTGCCTTTCTTTTTGCTCCTCTGCTTGTGCGTGAATGCTGAATACCAAGAAGTCTGCCTGAAAGCCTGGGAGAGCTTGGGGAAAGCCACGGTGGAGAGTTGTGGTGGTTTGGATTTATTTGGCGCAAAGTACTCACACCTCTGCTCGAGGGATTCATATGGCTTGAAGGTAAGAGACTCGTGTTGTGCTTTTCTTACAAAAATAGAAATGTTGTGAATATCCCGGCGAGGGAACACACACAGCAGTGGCTGCTGTGATCACCACTGCCTAGAGATGTAAATAAAGACAGGAGAAAAAGGAAAATACTTGACATTACCCCAGAAAGATCCATTAAGCTGTTCCCTTCCGCAAGAGAAGAGGTGAGAGCGGGTTTTCAAACTGAAATTCAGGCTGTCTCATTTCTCTGTCTAAACCACTCACTGCAAAGCAACAAACAATTGTTATTGTATGCTAAAGAGGCATCTGGAGTTGCTAAGAAGCTCGGCTGGTTTTTAGAAGTTTGATGTTTAACGTTGCTCTCACATAGACACAATGGAGAGAGAGTGACAGGGAGAAGTGGAGGAGGAGGATGTGTGGAGAGGATATAATGTAGGTACACTCCAGTTCCCCAAGGAACAAGACTGTTCAGTCAAATTATTTGAGGGAAAACACTCTTTTTTCTTCTTGCCACACTCATTTTTTTACATCTGGTAAGGCAGAACTGGCATCCTTTCAGACTTCATGCTCAGCACCAGTCCTGATGTAGAACAATCTTCCCCAGTGGAGAACAGGGGATCTGTCACCCTTTCCTGAAGAACCCCTGGAAGGAAACCTTCGGAAATTCTTCTCTGAATGCTGCAGATTTTGTGTGAGGTTTACAGTCACCTTTGTCTCAATCTAATTTTTTTTTTCCCATTCCCCCCCAGTTCTAAGTTCCATCCAGCTTTTTGAAACCAGTGCAAAGCGTGGCTTTAGGGCAGGGGAACCAAACACCAGGATGGTGCTGGGTCCTGCTCAGTGCTGGAGTATTTCTGGTCCAAGCTGTTGTCTGTAGGTTGTTTCTACACCACATCACACATCCCCACTCGGTAATTCTCAAGTCTCTCTCTCAGCCCGACTTTCCCACATGCCAGGCGTGGAACTGCAGAGTTCCCAGCATGTGTGTGGAGCATGAATCACTGCTTCTCGAGTGGAGCTCCAGGTTGAAAAGAAAAACAGCTTGGGTTGTTTTATAAATAACCAGGGTTATAACAGAGCTGGTCAGATAGGTTACACATGCAAAACAGCGTGGGCTGGCTTTCCTACGTGCTCAGGGTTTCATGGCATTATTGTTCTTTACACACACAGTGGTATTAAGAACTCAAACCCCTGGTTTTCATCTCTTTTGAAGTAATTGCTTGTAGTCATCTCGAGAAAACTCTTGGCAATATTTCTGACTCCATCAAATAAAGACTGCTGTAGTTTTTGTTATTCCCCCTCCCTTAACTTCTTTTCCATGCTGCAGAAATTCTGATACGTTCAAGCCTTCCTTCCTTCTGAAGAGAGTCTTGTAAAAGAGTTTTCTACTGATTTATGAACCCCTGTGTAAAATCTGCTACATTTCCACCGAACTTCCATGGACACACACACACTGTGTGTGGAAAAGAGCTTCCCTGTCACACTGGAAAAGAAAATGTGCAAGTCCCATGCTTTAGAGAGAAGCTTGTGACCCCACAAAAGCAGGGGAGCAGTCAGTGTGGGTGTATTTAAGAGCTCCTTCCCTGTGACATTCTGCTCCTGTGTCTCTGTCACCCTGCAGGAAAGGCATGGCCAGGGTTTGGATGGGATGAGTGGCCACACAGTGTCCCCTGTGCCCATCCTGACGCTGCTCCCACACCCCAAATCACTGTGGGCTGAGCAGGATCCCCCCCTGAGCCTGCCTGGCTGTAGGGATTGAGTGATTTGTCCCCACAGAGGGACAGCAGAGGCACAGTGTGACCCCTCTGTGCCCCGTGCCAGGCAGCAGGACACGGGGTGCCCTTTGTGTGCTCAGCCCTGCTCCAGAGCCACACACCTGCCTGGCAGGGACACAGCTCTGCCTTGGTGGCACTTCATGGATGGGCCTGGCATTGTCCCCCGTGCCCTGCCCCAGCTGCTCCAGGGGCTGCAGGCACTGGACAGGGTTAACAGCAGGGACAAACTGCTGGGAAATGCAGCTGGAGCAGCAGAAAAACCTCACTCTGCAGCTCAGAGCAGCTCAGAGCAGGCAGGACCCGTGACAGAGCTGTTCCCCCTCTGTGGCACAGGCCTGGCACAAAAAGGGCTATTCCCTGGGTGTTCTTCCTCAAACCCATCCTTTGCTCTAAATCAGAAAATCTCCACCCTCCCATCCTCTGGGTACTTCAGCTTTGGAGTTGCAAGTCAAGCTGATGGAACCATGGAATATCCTGAGCTGGGAGGGACCCACAGGGATCATTCTGTAGCGATGGCCAGACACAAATTCTCTACAACAGCAGCCAAAAACAAACAAAAAAAACCCTTTGAAAAACATTCATCTTCAAGGTTTTGTAGCTCTCCAGTTATGAACAGGATGGATTTGGCTCACGCCCCTCGCAATCCTTTCAGGAGAACTCGTTTTCAATTTCACCCTCTGTGCACAAATTCCTTGTGAACAGGGAGGAAATCTGGGACTCAGTTTAGGATTTCCCACGTGCCCAGAGCTGATGTTCCAGCGCCAGGAGGTGCAGGACAGTGAACGTGTCCCCACTGAGCTGGAAAGCCTCCGGGCAGAGAATGTCTGGATGCAGAACGTTCCCAAATGCTGTGGACACTGGGGAATTGCAATTCCAAGGGAAAGAAGTCCACAGATTGTTAATGAATGCACAGAAACCAGGCTGGCACAGCAAACAGTTGGGTGATGGGGGAGTGTTTGCAGAAACATCATAAACATTTCTCCATTCTCACACTCCTGCCCAGGCAAAGGCAGAATTGGATAAAAGGATCCCAGACTGGTGGAACTTCGGCCTCGCAGGGTTATTTTTTTAAGGCTACAAGATAAAATACAGTGGGTTGAAGGTTAAAATGTATTAAGGCTGGGAATATAGGTTTGGAAAGCTTTGTCTGGGATGAAACTTTGCTGTCTTTTACAAATAAAAACTTCCAGCAACTCCCGAGGAGCAGGGAGACTGAGCAGTGAGTGCCAGGGTGCTGCCAGTGAGATCCTTTGGGGAAGGGGGAGGCAATTGTTTAAGTCCTGTCAGATGCATCATCCCTTGTGCTGTTACAAAACCAACCTATATTCAATCTGAAGTGATTGCTAATAACTATTAACTCCTCTCCCAATTGTTCCGCTTCAATCATGTTTTCTCTCGCTGTCCTTCACCTGGGTATTTTTAGCATTGTAATTTTAAATTTTTTTTTTTTTTTTGGAGATGTGACTGTGTGTTCAGTTGCTGCTTCTCTGTACATCCCTCCCAATTATCCTGGTGGGTATTTTTCTCTCAACCCCCCAGAATGGGTTTATTTCTGGTTTACTCTTCCCTGTTGGTTTCCATGTGGTTATGTGGGAGGCTGCACTTTCTTTATCAAAGCAGAGAGCCATGATTAGTCCATTCAGAAAATGTAAATGCAGCCTTATGTGTTCTGGAGCGCTGGGGAGAGGGGGAGACTGCAAGGAGCAATAAAAGCTGAGATAACAGAGCACAGCACCGAGCCCTGCAGGGCTGCCCCAGCTCAGGGATGGCCACACTTCACATTTCAGAGGGGGATAAATAAACCCACTGAGCTGCCTGGGGAAAGGTAATCACTGAGTAACCTGAATGAGAGAAACTCTGCAGCCTCTGCTGGGCATCCTCCTGCATTTGTAGCTCCTTTCATTTATCCCAAATTTCTCCCTTTCAGCCTGGGCTGTTCTGGTGTGAGGTGTCCCAGGGTCTGTGAGCACTCACTGGCTGATAAATACACACATAAATACAAATATTGGGTCCTGCTCACTGCCCCAGGTTGCCAACTGCCAGCGCTGGGGATGGATCAGCAAAATCAACGCCATTGAGAGTGCTCTGTGCAATCTGCAGCTCCAGGCAGAGAAATGAACCTTTCACCAGCAGCTCAGGTTTTTCAATCAGCTCCCCTGAATGCTGCAGCTGACACACTCCAGCAGAGAACTTTGAGCTATTACCTAAAATATGGCACCTTGCAAATTACTTGTCTAAACTCCATCCTATTTTGATATCTCAGGCAATCTGGAGCTCCAGCAAATTAAGATTCTCTGCAACAAGCACTCTCTGACCCCCAGCCCCTTTGTATCTGCTTATTTCAAGCTTTTGCATATTTGTATGACAGCTGAGAAAAATGTGATTATCTCTGGGATTACTGGAGTCTGGAATTAGATGTCCAACACTTGATCTGTTTCCTCTGAACACCTTTTAGCCCCAGCCTTATTTCCATCCTTGGAACTCACCCCAGAGAGGGGCCAGGACACCTCCAGCCTCCTGCTCTCCTTGAGACATCCCCACACAGATTGGGGAGGTGAATTTTAGTCACCCGGGTTTGAAAAGCCACAATTATAAAGAACTTGCTAATTTAAAAGCCCTTAAAAATAGAAACACCCCCCCACATTCACATACATATTGTTGAACAGGAAGAATCACTCATGTCCCAGTACATGAATCATTCATCATCCCCTTGAGGTTATGGATGCTCTAAAAATGTGTTTGTGAGTACTAAAATGGAGATTATAATAAATACTACAGCAATACTTCAGCCCACCATGTCCAGGCATGTGTGAAGCTCCTTATTTGCACTTTGATGGCAAAACTGTAAGAATTGGAGGGTTTTCTTTCTTTCACTAACAAGGGAGTCAGAAAGTCAACATCAGAATTTCCATGCGAGTGGAGTCCTACATATTGGTTTATTTTTATTTGTAAAGCAGGTTGTGATCCACGCCTGGGGCCTGTGCTGTAAAACAGGAGGTTATTAAAGCATGACAGTTATTATTATAAAGCATTACCATTATTATTATAATTGTTGTTATTATTTTGAAGCGGCACATAAGGTACCAGTGAGATTCAGGCTGCTACTTATCTTTCCTCTCTAGAAAACCAGACTGAAAGAGGAGCCTTTCTTCAAATGTAGCAATTGGATGCATAGCAGGATTTAGTATTTCCAAGGATAGAACTGAAGGAACTGGTCAGGGGGATCCCTGGCTCTGGATTTATTTCCAGGCTGAACACAAGGACTGAGAGTGAATTCCAGCCCATTTGGTCACATGCAGCTCCCACCCACATGGATTTATACCCACAAATAACTGCAGGGCTCCCTCCCAGCCTGCTGCTGTTCCCAGCCTGGATCACTAGGATGGGTCAATATTATTTCAATTGCTGGGCAGGACAGAGCCAGGGCTGCCTGGAGCTGGGATGGAACCAGCAGCACAGAGCTCTGCCCAAGTGCTCAGGGCTGTGTTCTGGGCACACAAAGCCTTTTCAGGGCTGTGTTCTGGGCACACAAAACATTTCCAGGCCTGTCCTGGCCCCTTGTGTCCCAGCACAGGCTCTGGCACTGGGGTTTTACAGCAGAAGCATTTGGAGGGGTGCCCTGGTCCCTCTCTAAACTCCCTGAAAGGTGCCTGTGCTCAGCTGGGCTTGGGCTCTTTCTCCAGGAACTGACAGAACCAGAGGACACAGCCTCAGCTGCACCAAGGGAAATTTAGGAATTTGGATATTAGGAAGAAGTTTTTCACAGAAAGGGGGATAAAGTTCTGGAATGGCTGCCCGGGGAGGTGCTGGAGTCACCATCCCTGGGTGTGTTTAACAAAGCCTGGATGTGGCACTGGGTGCCAGGGTTTAGCTGAGGTGTTGGGGCTGGGTTGGACTCGATGATCTTGAAGGGCTCTTCCAGCCCAGTGATTCTGTGATTCTGTGGAGGAAAAAGGACTCTGAGCATCCCAGCAGCTGCAGCACAGCGAGGGCTCAGGTGGCACCAACACTTCTGGAACAAGATCTGAGGAAATTGAGAAGATTTTCCTCTCGTTGTAGCCAAAGAAAGCGTGCATGTAGAGCAAATGTGGTGGGATGAGGCAGCACTTTTTAAAAAAACCTTATTTTGATAGCCCAGTGCTGGATCTGGAGAGCTGAAAGAGCCAGGCCTGGCCTAAACTGTTCATTGGAAATCAAACCAGACCAGCATTTGCACAAAGTCTGCTTTGCTCACGGGTTCTCTTGCTTTCCTCCCCACACCACAGAGATTTCTCTGCCACCTTGCTCAGCTGCAGGAGCTCAGGGTTAGAGCTGCTGCCAGGGGTTGATCTCCCAGCCAAGGGTTCTCTCCTGGCACTGCCACTTTTCCATCCCCTGGTCCCCAGCCATCCTCTCTGCATTTCCTGCGAGATGTTTCACTAATGAAAGGAGAAACCCATGTGCAGGAACCCATTCTGTGGGAGGATGTTTGTCTACATGTGATGTCTGGTGCTCTGCACTTGCCTTTGTCATCCTTTCCAAGTGTTATTTTTATTTATCTCAAGATTTTTTTTTTCCCTCTCTCAGTGTGAAGGAAGAATCAATTAGGAAATCACAACCCTAACAGAAAATGACAAGAAGGTTTATTTATCTCAAGATAATACTAATAATACTACTACTAATAATAATAACAACAACAATAATAATAATAATAATGAAGTCAAGATTCTTTGGGTCTACCCTTTGCAATTTAATTTTTACCATTGAATTTCTGATTCAGGAGGTCTCAGAATCACAACCATCAAAATTTAGCTTAAGAGGCATTGTTTGTAGAGACAATAAACACATTAGAAAAATGAATGAAAAAAGAAAAACCAACAGGCAGAGCAATTACTGAAGAGTGGGTTTAATAACTTGCACATGTCCATCAGCTTTCAGCATTCCCATAAAAATATTATATTTAATGTGTCAGGTGGGACAACACAGTGACCACTAAGAGTGGGTCTGATTCCTGGTGCCACGGAAAAAACAAATTCCCAGAACAGCAAGCCCTGATCACAGAGCATATTACATCAGGGATTTCTTGGGGATTTTTCCTGGAGAGAGACACAGGCTCAAGCAGTGGTGCCTGAGCACGTAAAAGAGAATATTTATTGTAGGATGACCAAGACCAGTGCCTGAAGGAGGATTTTCTTGGGCTCCTGTGCCTGTTTCACCTTCAGCAAGTTGGGTACCTGTGTTCAGACCATGATTTTAGTCTCTGCACCCTGGGATTGTTATTGCTGATGAATTAAACAGTCCTGGGTTTAGTCCTGCCTGAACTTCCACAATAAATCGTACCCAGCACCTTAATTAAAAACATTAGAGCTCCTTGTGATGCTTCATCTGAAAGGAAATCTGCTCCCTGCCAAGCAGGGGGAAAATATTCATGGCTTTCTGGAGCCCTGCTAATGACTTGGTGGATTAAAGGAAAATGGAAATCGTGTGGAATTCACTGTCCCAGTCACTGGGTTTAGGAATTGGGTTCATAATGGATGGAGTGTGCACTTCCCAGCAGGCTGGAAATTTTGCTGACTGTGTAAAAGTCAAATAAAATTTAGGAGAGCAGCAGCTGAGCGTGTGCAGTGATCCCAGGGCTGGGACAGAGTGAGAGAAATTCCTCCAATCAGCCAAAAAATGCAGCACTGAAGGTTCACATTTTTTCCCTGGCTGGGGATTTGTCAGTGATGCTACCAACAAGTTTGTGGAGTATGGGAAGAAAATATTTGTTTTTCCAAGGTGTTTTTTTTGGGCAGCATCAGCCCAAAACCATGAAGTGAGCAATGGATCCTCTGGCAAGAGGTTGGAGACACCTGGAAAGTCCAACCTGTGCTCCACACCTGAGCTGTGCTTCCACTGCAGCACCTTAATGACCTTGCCTGAATTTTAATGAGGCCTTAATGGGAGAAGTTCAGTTTGGTGGCTCCTGCTCAGTGAAAACAAGAGAAAACCTTAAACCACTTTTGTAACATTTTGGCTCAGGCATGGGCAAAATAGCCACGATTTCACCTTGAAAATAGTAATGATTTCACCTGGAAATAGCCATGATTTCACCTGGAAAACAGGTGGTACCACGTGTGATGGAAGCAAAATCTTTCCACTACCAGAATTCACTAAACATGAGGGAATTGAAAATGTTGTGTGGGACCTCTCTGCTCCTGGGAAGTTTGACTGACCAGGCAAACAATTCCAAAGGCCAGGAGGGGGAAAATATTCCCCAAAATTCACAGAAAAGCCCACAGGGTGACCAGCTGAGCACCTTTCTTAGGGAAACTGGACACCGTGCCTGGGAGCAATAATTTCCCCAAGAATGTGAGCTTTTGTGGCAAAACAAGGAGCAGCAAATAAGAGAATTTGTGGCTCTGGTGGGTGGGGCAAGCTGAGCAGAGAGGGGACACGATGATGCAGCAGTGTGGTTTTCACATTTCACTGAACAGAATTCCTTTGCTCAGGATTTTATCCTGAGAAGATGAAAAGGCAGAGAGAAGCCCAGAGATGGGAAATAATCCTGATCTCATTGGCTTCTCCTGTGCTGTGCTCATGTGGAATGTGTTGGGAATTGTTTACCTGAAGTGCTGAGCCTGGCTGGGCTCTGGTGTGAGTTGTTTTCAATCCCTGACCAATGGTCACACAAGCTGTGTTGGGACTCTGGAAAGAGTCACGAGTTTTCATTATTTTCTGTTCAGCCTTCTGTAAGGATCCTTCTCTATTCTTTAGTATAGTTCAGTATAGTTTTCTTCAACATAATATAGTATTATAAATTAATAAAATAGCCTTCTGATCACATGGAGTCAGAACATCATTCTTCCCTGCCATGAAAGGGCTGCTTTTTTACAACACCAGGGTGGGGAGACAGAGCAGGGAGGAATGAAATATTGCAGATATCAAAGGCAATGAACCATTCTGTGCATCTGGGAGCCACTGAGCAAGGTCAGACCAAGGAGGGCAGGCAAACACTTGTGGTGGAGAGGCCCCAGGGCAGAGCAGGAGCTGCAGGACTCCCCAGGATAACAGATGCTGGTTTCCAGAGCTGCTGATCCAGCACAATTCCTGCACGGCTCAGTGCCCACGCTGGGGCAGCAGCTGGGAAAGGACGAATCCAGAGCGAGGGGTGGATTCCCCTCCTCTCCTTTTGCCTGCAAAGATGACAGAGGTGGGTGCTGAAAAGTCAGGGTTTGAATAGCTGAGCTGGTTTAGCCCAGGGATTAAATGATTAAGGATCATTAGGATGTGAAATTGGAGGAGAACTGGATGGAGGAACACTCGGAGCCTTCTCGCCTTCCCTCTGAGATGGGAGCTGGCTCTGTTCCTTAGCCACGAGGGACAGGACAATAATTAATTGTGCTTTCTGGGGGTTCTAAATGCAGGGAAGTGGCACTTGGAGCAAGGGGAAGTCAGTGAAGGCCGTGCTGATTGACACATCCTCATCAAAGCTGCTCCAAGGGACTGGGGGACAATCTTAGTCATGGATGGTTTGGGGCAAACTCCCACAAATCTGAGGGAAAGGGGAAAAAAAGAGCTCTCCTCTGGAACTTGCTGCTTTTGGCAAACATTTTTGCAAACAAGCTCAGGGGGAGGAGTGGCAATGGAAAGAGCAGATGTTCAACGAGTGCTCGGTGACATAAGTGGAGGGCAAATATTTGATGGCTTCAATCTGAATTATTATTATTTACTTTTAATAAAGTGTGGCTGAAGGACTCAAGAGCTACAGTATCCCTGTGCCAGGTGCTGCATAAACAGGGCTGGAGGGGAAGCAAAAAGGGTTTATTCAGCCAAGGAATTAACACAACCTATTTCTGCAATTAAATTGTTTTACACTTCAAATGCCAAGTACCAAAATATGAACATTAGACATACAAAAACAAATAATGAAAAAAAAAAAAACCACCTTAAATATTTGCCACATTTTATCCAGCACTTAAAAGTATTTTGCTCAAATTTCAGCCACTTCTGTAGATAACTAAGGGGGGTGAGAAGTGGAGAGATTCAACCTTTCCAATTCCTCCAAATTAATACAATTGGCTGTGTGACTGATTAGGAGTTATTTGCAGACATTGGTGGATGATCTCAAACACAGCACAGATTCTAAAGGAATACAGATTACCAGCATTCATGAAGCTGGGAATTTATTAGATTAGTCAGAGGCTCAGATCTCGTCAGAGAGATTTGGCATTAGGATACAGATAAAGGAATTATGAGGAGAAAAAAAGAGCTTTTGTAGAGAACAGGATGTTGGGTCTATAGCAATGCAATGTTTAATAAGAACCAATATCTTGCAGGCTGAAGAGCTGCCTCTGACAGAGACCATCCCTATGAAAGGAAGAAATCCTTCCCTTTAGCCACTGAATATCGAGATGTGCCCAGTATTTCTGGTTGTGTGTCCAAAGCTGGAAGCACAGAGTCAGAAATTATTTTTAAAAAGCCTTTTCTGCCCATCCTCTCCACCCAGCTGAGAAGGGCTCAAGTGGGCTGTGTCTGGAGCAGCTCCAGCTTGAAAAAATTCATCTGCCAAACCTTGCAGAGATCAAAGCTTGCCCTGCACCCACAGATTCTTAAAGAACAGGAGGAACCCGAGGCTCTGCTCCAGCAGCCTGCTGGGCAGGACCCAAACCCCTCCTGAATTCCAGGTGGGCAGGGGCAGTGCTGGGCTTTTCTGGGAGGAGATTGGTGCTGGAGGGAACTATTTATACCCCACACTGCTCCTAAAAGGATTATTCATGACAAAAACCCCAAAGCAAACAACACCAACCAATCCACTACGACCTCTCCTTGCTGAAGTTTAATGTGTTGGAGTGAGAAAATATTAAAATTGGAGGATAAATATGATATTTAAATATTTATCATATAAATATGATAAAAGCATATTTGGTTGCGAGTCTTGAATGAAGACAAGGCCTTAATCTTTAATTTTAAAGATTCCTTTGAAAATGGAACCTGCTTTTATTAGCAGAAGGACGGGTTAAAGGAAGTTACAGGAGCATTCCTCCCCCTCTAGGGAAGATATCCCTGAATTCTTCCCTTCCATGAGGACGTGCTAAGAAACCTGGCAGGATGGGATATTCAGAGGGCCTGAGAGCAGCAGGCAGTGAATTCCCAGATAAATTCAACCTTAGGACATCCTTCTGCAGAGGGTCCAGCCTGAGGTGTGCCCTGGATTTCAGCTGGGAGGGCAAAGCACAGGCCTGGGAGGGTTCTGGTCCATCACAGGGGTGAAGGACAAATGCTCTGGGAAAAAACTTCTTCCCTTCCCTTCCTGTGACACAAATTCAAACTCAGGCAAGAATTACATAGGGAAAGAGGGGTGATTGAAGTAGCAACACCACAGATGGAGAACTGAGAAATCTGCCTTAAAACCAGGGCTCAGCCTTGAAAATCTGGAGCCACCAGGTGCTGGGATTGTCCTGCCACCCTCTCCCAGAGGCAGGAAACCCTCCCTGCACTCCAGAGGAGGCTCCTGAGGGTCTCTGCTGCCTGGGAGGGGGTGAATCACAGCCTGGAATTGGTGCAGGAGCTCTGAGCAATGTGATTGTCAGGCAGGGAAGGGCTGGGAGCAGAAAATACCGTGGCATCAGCAAGAACAGCTCGAGTGGGTGACTCAGAGGCCGCGGTGGCAGCGGGGTGCTGTCATCCACAGAGCCCTGCTCAGAGCTCTGCTGAGCAGGAGGGAAAAAAACCCTGGGATTAGGTGCTCAGGGGGGACGTGTGAACACTTTCTAGCAAGAGCATCGAATTAGGTATTCTGCAGAACCAGGAATGTTTCTGAATCAGAAGTGAGCAATAGCTGCAATTAATACACCCTTGATATCTTGGATAGCAAAGGATCTGGGGAGTGGGGAGCCAGGAGAAAGGCAGAGGAGGAAGGTTTTCAAGAGGCTTTGGGAAGGAGCTGATGGCAGAACTGTTGGGTTGGTGGATAGGAAGGTTGCAGTGTTGAAATTAGAATTCAGCCCCCTGAAAGCCCCAGCCTGGGCAGGATTTCAATCTCTAATTCTGCCCCTGTGGGTGCAGAGGTGGCCAAACCTCCTGCTTATGAAACGTGCTGGTTCCTGGAGACCATAGAGGGCACGGGGAGTGTGGAGAGCAGAGCTGTGCCTCCTCCAAGCCCGTGCTCAGAAGCACTCAGGTGCAATTACTGCCAGGCCCTCAGTCACGGCTGTCACCTCCCCTGTCACCTCCCTGCTGCATTTGCATCAACCACAGAGTGCCCGGGGGAGTCGCGTTTATTTAAAGCCACCAGGACTCTGCTGGGTGAGTTCTGTGCCAGCTGCTCCTGCAGGAGCCCAGGCCAGGGCACGGGGATCCTCAGCAGCATCAGCAGGCTCTCAGGTCAAGGCAGGATTTACAATATTTTCCTCATTCCCGACCTTTCCTCCTCCTCCTCAGTGCCTGCAGAGCTGTCCCCTGGGCAGGAATGAACAGGAAAAGGTTTTCACTCAGTGCCAGCTGTTCCACACTTTCCTTGCTCTCCAGGGAGCCACGACCAGGCATCCACAGCAATTCTGGGGTTGCATGCAAAATAAAAAATAGTGAAACTACTCCAGAAGATGCTTTTTTTTCCCCCCTCTACAAAGCCCCTGAACAGGGAAACAAAACAGCTCCTCAAACACATTTTTCCCCTTCCCTTCTCTTCTACTTTCTGCTCCAAAAAAAGGATGCTATTTCCTTTGACTGGAGTATCTTTGTTGCATCCTGAGCGCAGGCCAGCAAACATCTTGAGGACACAAAGGATGTCAGCTTGACAGTCTCCTATGGCCCATTGCTTCCAAAATTCAAGAGAAAAGTGACAATACCCAGGGAGGCAGTGTTCTGTGCAAATTCCACTTAGACATTGATTTCTGTGCAAAGCCTTTGGAGAGGGACTGTCTGTGAGTGATGGGCACCTCTGGGCAGCAGCAATTAGCAAAAAAAATATCAATCTGGCAACACCTGCAGCCAGAATGCCTTGGGGAGAGGCTGTTCTGAGCCTGCTGTGGGACATCTCCCCCGGGATGCTGTCACTGGTGGCTTTGGCTGCTGTTTCCCTCTTGGGTGCATGCTGAGTTAGGCCCCAAAATGGTGTCTGAAGTCCAGAAAAAAGCTTGGGCCCTGAAAGCTCGCCCTGAACTCCAGATTTTATCTTAAATGTGTCACTTCTGAGGCAAAACCTTAGGGGGTTTCATGCAGGAGCAAAGGCTGGTGAAGTTTTGGTGGGTAGGCCCCAAATCTTTACCAGGCACAGGTGACAGTGCCTGGCACTCCTCAGGATCAGCCCTGGCAGGGTTTTATTCCTGGAAGTGTTTGCAAGCAGAGTGAAAACCAAAAGGAGAGTTACACCTTTGCTGTTTCTGAGAGCAAAATTGTCCCAGATGCTGCCAGACACACAAAGGTTTTGTTGGGCTGTGAACATCCCACATTTGCCACAATCAATGTTAGATGATCCATCACGAGGAGCCACGGAGGAACACTGGCATGGCAAACAAACATTTTTCAGTTTGCTCTCTGGAAAAGAACGGGGAGCTGACAGCAGAGGAGGGCAAAGCTCTGGCTCTGCACTCCAGCCCCTCTCCTGGCTGCCTCATCCCTGTGAATCCCAGCAGATTCCCTCCTGCTGTAATATAAACAGACAGACTCTTGATTTCTTAAGCAGAAAAGCTGAATCTTTATCATATGACATATTTTTATAGGGACATTGAATGTACTGTGTTAATCTAATTGGTTAATAATTTTTTTGGTACTTAATTTATTGGTTAGAGAATGTCTGCATGTGTTAGACTTTTTCTCTACTTAGGTGTTTATATTTTTTTTTGTGGATTCTTATGGGACAGAATTTTGTTTTTACAGGTGTGAATGGTTTTCTTACTAGAACAGATTGTTGTGTTAACTGATTTTATTTTCATTTTTCTTTTACATGGGAACTTACAAGCTAGCTGCTAGCTTAGCCAGAGTAGCAGGGCTTAAACTACATTTTATAAGGCCTTTTTTTTTTTTTTTGGTAAGGTATTATTTATACATAACACCCTCCAGCTGCTGGAAAGCTGCTCCCAGTGAGGTTTTGCTGGAGCAGGGAGGGCGATGAGGGGATGAGCAGCAGGGATGAGCAGCAGGATGCTGCTGCACTGCTGCCATCAAACACGAGGCTGCAACCTTGCAGCCCTGTCCTGCCCTTGACCCTGCAGCTAATCCATGTCTGGATTAGCTCAGCCACGCTGGAAATCTCTGGGGTGGGAATTAGAGTGGCTTTGCTGCCCTTAATTCACAAGGGAATTTGTTCCTTTTTGGGCTCTTTCTCCCTCAAATCAAGGCTCTGTTTTTCCTCTGTACAGGAACTGCAGCAAGGCCAGAGCCAGGTGCTATTTGTGTCTTTTCCCTCTAGTTTTGATCCCTTTTCCTCAGGAAAATGCAGCTTTTGGGCACGGGCAGGGGAAAGCCCTCCCTTTTCCAGCCAACTCTTTAAGTGCTTCTTTCTTTCTTCTTTCTTTCCTCTTTCTGAGGAACTGTCAGCACTAAAATCAAAATTGCTCCTCAAAGCAGGACTCAGAGACTCACAAAACACCTTAATGGCCACCAAGAATGCTTCCAAATGCTGCCAGTTCTGGGGCTGGAGAAAAGAGGGTTGGTTTTAGGACTGAAAACTCAAACTTTCCAAAGTTGGGAATTAACAGAGTTGTCCCTGTAATTGTAATTTGTAATTTTACCACGAGGATGTGTACTGCATGCAGCCTTTAATTGTGTGATCACACAGTTTTAATTTCTAGGTTTTGGTGTTTAAGTTTCCCTATTTCATGCAAAATATTTGGAACTTTTCTTCTGTTTCGTTTTCCCAAATGAAAACTTTTTTTTTTTTAATAGAAACACCAGATCTTTTCCTTTGCACAACATTCAAACATTCACTTTTAACTTCCCCCATGATGCATATAAAGACAAAAATTATTACCGTGAAAATAGTTCTATTTAAAGAAAAGAAAATCTTGAGGAAGATAGAGAAGGAAATGAGAGGAAATTTTGATTACTTTATCCAGAGATTTTTAACCACCATTGAGTAAATTCCTGATGAATGGACACAAGAGATGAGCTATAAATGACTCCTCCAGCTCCAGCAGGGAGCTGGAACAGCCTGGAAAAGGCTGGAATTGCTGAGCCCATCTGCCTTCCTGTGGCCTTTCCTTTTTAAAGCCAATTTTATTTCTGCAGTCAGAGCTCAGAAAATCCAGCACAGGGCCAAGGGGCTGATCATGCCCATCTCAAACCCTTTTACTCCTCAAAGACACTTCTCCATGTCCCTGCTTTTTATAATTTTTTTTTGTCCCACCCTGCATTTTCTGCATGGTTCTGCCTCCTCGAGATAGTTTTGCATTATGAAAGGGCAATGGGAGAAGAGAAAAAACTGTTGCTGTATTTAGCATTGATTTTTCCCCTTCACTCTGAGTCACAGAAGCTAACATTTAATTAATTTCTGACACTTTGACAGCTCCTAAGAAGACATTTGTAGAGCTATCAAGTGCTGCTGATAGCACTGTCAGACAGACACTTTTTGAATTATCAGCTATTAAGGACCCATATGCAACAAATTTCCAAGGATTATTATCCAAATTGTTCTCTGAATGAGAAAAGCACACAAAAGCTCAGTGAAACATAAAGAAACCATTGTTCCCAGGTGAATTTGATATTTGCAAATGTTTTGCTATTTTGATCACTTACGTGGTTTAATAAATCGAAGTCACTTTGTCTCTTATTAAGGAAATTAAGTGGCCTTGCTTTGGGGTGTCTGAGAGCAGGGCCAGATTTGCCAGTGTGGTCTTTGTGGAGATGCAGCTTGGGAAACGTGGAATATTTGATCCTTCCATCAAACATGCAATATTTGATCCTTTAATCAAACATGCAATATTTGATCCTTTAATCAAACATGCAATATTTCATCCTAGGAAGGGCTGAGCAGGGAGTGAGGCCACAGAAACGTGGAATTGTTTAGGTGGGAAAAGCCTGATCAAACCACTGAACCACAGCCCCAGGAGCCACATCCACAGGTTTTGAGCACTTCCAGGGATGGTGTCTCCACCACTGCCCTGTTCCAGTGCCTGACAACTCTTTCCATGGATTGTTTTTTCCATAATATCCAAATAAACCTTCCCTGGCACAATGTGAGGCCTCTGTGAAAGGCTCAGGAGCTCCCAGCCAGGTGTTGGTGTTTCCAGCTCTACCTGCACCACTGGCTGGGTTATGGAGAGGTCAGGAATGGTTTATAAACTGAGGGGATTCTCAAATTCATGCCCAAATTGCTCCTACTGGGTGGAAATCCCTTCTCTAAGTGGGACACAGATGTGGTGTGGGAATATCCTGCCCTGGCAGCTCTGCAGTGAACCCACCTGAGCAGGAGCTGAGATATCCTGCCCTCACAGCCAGGAAAAACCTCTCTCAGGGGGCAAACATCCTGCAAATCTCACTGCAAACAGGGAATTCACTTCTCATATCCCAGCACTAGAGAGAGACCCCAAAGCAGCAACACCCAGAGCTCCCCTCCACACTCCACATCCTCCTTGAGCTTTGTTTGTCCATCTCCCTCAGCACACAGGAGCTTTTTGTTGTCTGAATTTCAATTTGGCTGCTGAAACCTTTGTCCCAGCAGCCAAATTTCTTTAGAGAGACAGAAAAAGTCCAGAAGCCACTCACAGTGGGTAAAACAAACACCAAAGCTCCCCCAGGTTTTAGGGAACTCCACAGAAATCCCATGATTTTTTATATTTTACCTTTGAGGAGTGCACAGCACGTAGCCATTGGCCAGGGGGGTGTTGCTGTGGGGATAAGATTTTCCAAGGAAAACCAGGAAAATCATTTTCCCAGTGCCTGGAGCTGCTGAGGGCTGTGGGGTGGCAGCAGTGCTGTCCCCACCATGTCCCCTTTCACTGTCACCTCACTGGGGCAATGGCAGAGGCAGCACAGGCCAGCCCTGACTGCAAAAGCTGCTGCTGTCAACTTCCATCACTGTCACTATTCAGGTCTTGGGGTTTAAAATTCACTTATTTTGCTGCTGGAGGAAAAAAATATAAGGAAAAGACAAAAGAAAATAAAGAAAAAAAAAAAAGGAATACAGCCCAAAGCCCCACGAAGCACATGGCAAATAAACAAAGTGGGTCATGGCACTTCTGCCCTGAACTGTGCACACCTAACAGGGAGCAGGGAATGGCAGGGGACAAAACATGCCAGGCACTCTGCCTGAGCCTGCTGTAACACAGAGGAACTGACACAGAAACCTGGGGCTGAGCTGGCAGTAAAAAATCAACTTCTGGAATCCCTGCCTGGGTCAGTAGCTCTGCATCCCAATTCCAGCCAAACATTTCACCAGGGAGGGGAGAACAGGCTGCAGGGAATTCACGGAATTCACAGAATCACCAGGTTGGAAGAGACCTTCAAGATCATTGAGTCCAACCCAGCCCCAACACCTCAACTAAACCCTGGCACCCAGTGTCACATCCAGGCTTGTTTTTGTGGTCCTCACATTCACTGAACAGAATTCCTTCGCTCAGGATTTTATCCTGGGAAGATGAAAAGGCAGAGAGAAGCCCAGAGATGGGAAATAATCCTGATCTCATTGGCTTCTCCTGTGCTGTGCTCATGTGGAATGGGTTAGGAATTGTTTACCTGAAGTGCTGAGCCTGGCTGGGCTCTGGTGTGAGTTGTTTTCAATCCCTGACCAATGGTCACACAAGCTGTGTTGGGACTCAGGAAAGAGTCACGAGTTTTCATTATTATCTGTTCAGCCTTCTGTAAGGATCCTTCTCTATTCTTTAGTATAGTTTAGTATCATTTTCTTTAACATAATATAGTATCATAAAATAATAAAACAGCCTTCTGATCACCTGGAGTCACAGCATCATTCTTCCTGCCACAGAAGGTGCTGATTTTTACAACAGTTTTAAACACACCCAGGGATGCTGACTCCGCCACCTCCCCGGGCAGACCACGACAGAGGCAGCAGAAACCTGACTTTTTTCCCTTCATTTTCATTTTCCACGCTGACCCACCGGCCTCCCCAACACCTGTGTGGCAGGGTGGAGCTGGCAGCTGGCACTCGGACCCCCATGGATCCCCTCAACCTCTCGTGGTACGACGGGGACAGGAACTGGAGCAGGGCCCTGAACGCGTCGGAGGCGGCGCAGAAGCCGCACTACAACTACTACGCCGTGCTGCTCGCCCTCCTCATCTTCATCATCGTCTTTGGCAACGTCCTGGTGTGCATAGCAGTGTCCAGAGAGAGGGCCCTGCAGACCACCACCAACTACCTGATCGTCAGCCTGGCCGTGGCTGACCTGCTGGTGGCCACGCTCTGCATGCCCTGGGTGGTCTACATGGAGGTAAGGGCTCAGTGTTCCTGGCTTAAGGAAGGATGGGGAGGGTTTAGCAGCCTGGAAATCAGCCTCCTCAATTTCCCCACAAGTCTTTTTCATGTCCTAAATACAGGTTTTTTCGTTCCCTGAAGCAGAGGTTTTTTCATTCCTGAAATTGCAGTTTTTTTCTGTTCCTGAAATTGTAGCTTTCTCATTCCCGAAATTGCCATTTTTCTCCAGGAGATGGATGGGAGAGCAGGTAGCTTGAAACCCCACTGCTGCTCAGAGGACTAAATGGCAGCCCAATTGCACCAGAAATTCGGGGTCAAGAGGGAAAGGACCCCAATTTTGTGTTCAAAACTCCACCATGGGTATCACACTGAAACCACATGAAATTTGTGGAGGTGGAAGGGACCCAAAAAGATCATTGAATCCAGCAATCAAAAGAAAAAAAAAAAGCAATCAAGGCCCTGTTTCTAAAGGGCCACAGGAAGGCAGTTGTGGAAGCAGGATGGGAATCCACAGCTTTTATGTCACAATATAGGGGAGAAAATCACTTTTCACAGCTCAGCCTTCAGCACAAAACCATCCTGAGTTTCCAGTTGGTTTCCAGGCACTCACTTTTGGGAGGGAATGATAACACAGGGAGGAGAGCAGGGGAAGGAGCCATCATCAATGAGCCCAGTAAGTCCTGATGCAAAGCAAAACAAACGCACTGACGTGGCACGAGCTGTGAGAGAGCACAGTGCTAATTATCACTCGAGTTAATGATTGTTTTCATGGCACTCAGAACGTAGAGCCTCTGCCGAAGCTCATTAACGTGGCCACGGGCTGGTGGGAGGCAGGCACTGCCTCTGGGACTTCCATCTCCTTCTGTTCTGTTCCTTTTCTCCATTTGAAGCAGAGGCTGATGCTGGGAGAAGCTCAGGTCCAGCCAGAAGAATCTCTCAGACCCTTTTAATTTTAAGGCAGAAGAATGAACCACAAATGATGCAAAATCCTCTCCCTTTTCTGGGCTCACGCGCAGGGTTGGTCAGGAACCACAGCTGCCTTCATCTACCAGTTGGGATAATTTTCTCCAGGTTTTGTGTCACAAGCTTGGCCTAAAACTCAAAATCAAAATGAAACACTTGAAAAAAAAACCCAGCCTTGGTACAAGCAGATTTTTACCCCCAAATTTTGGAGGTTTCTCCAATATGAATGAAAACACCAAGAGAAAGAACTGCTCCAGTTCCCAGCTTCCCCCAAACCATGCCCTCAGGAAATTGATTTTAGAGAGGTTTGGATCTGGCTGGAAACCTTTGCCTTTGGGCAAATTCTCCTCAAAGTTCCTGATATAACTGTCTCTTAAGTGCTTTTTTAATCACGGAGTATTCATCTGTCACTCAGGCTTCAATGCAGTCATTCTCCCTTCTTTATGCTGCCTATGGTTATGTATATCAGAGCAGAAATAACTGAAGAATAGATATCTTATTCATTCTATTTTCAAATGCAGTAGGGCTCTATTTTTGTTAGAGGGAAATATACTTTTTTTTCATCACATGTCAAACACAGCAGTCCGAATAATTGCTATTAAACTTAATTGGCAAAGTTCAGCTTCAACAGCAAGAGAAGCGAAGAGAAAAAAGGCTACTGGTGCCTGGAAGTGTTATCATTAGTTCTTTGTCTTTAACACATCGTGTGGAGTGTTAAAGGCTTTTCATTCTGAATTAAACTCATTTTGTTCACCAAAAATCAAAAATATAAAGGTGAGGAATGCCTACCCCGATTTTTTAAACTGAGAAATGAAGGGAAGCTCTTGCTTGTCTGCTGCTGACCTTTGCTGGGTGTAATTGGAAAAATTGTCTGGGAAAAAGCTGTAAGTAAAATCAGAGGTGCTTGGGAATGAAAATGAATGTATTTCCCTCCTCATTCTGCCTTGAAATGCTTCAGGGAGATGTTTGAGCTCCTTTATTTTCCCTTGTGAGCTGGAGGAGCCCTGTCCTCCCTGGTGGCACTGGAATATGAGGGATTGCTCACCAGCCCCAGGGATTGCTCACTAGCCCCAACGAATTCCTCATTAGCCCCAAGGAATTGCTCACTTGCCCTAAAGGATTGCTCACCAGCCCCAGAGGATTGCTCACTAGCCCCAATGAATTGCTCATTAGCCCCACGGAATTGCTCAGTTGCCCTAAAGGATTGCTCACCAGCCCCAGGGAATTGCTCACCAGCCCCAGGGAATTGCTCATTAGCCCCAGGGATTGCTCACCAGCCCCAGGGATTGCTCACTAGCCCCAATGGATTGCTCACCAGCCCCAGTGGATTGCTCACCAGCCCCAATGAATTGCTCACCAGCCCATTCTCTCTCTGCAGGTGGTTGGGGAGTGGCGGTTCAGTCGCATCCACTGCGATATCTTTGTCACCCTGGATGTCATGATGTGCACTGCCAGCATCCTCAACCTCTGTGCCATCAGCATTGACAGGTGAGGGCTCTGTGCCACCAGGCTGTGCCCAACCTGGGCTGGCAAGTGCCAGACACCTCTGTGTGGTCACATTTCACCTGGGACTCAGAGGTGTAGGAATGTACTCCCTGTTGACGGAGTGACCAAATTATCCTTTGTCTCTTTAAAAAGGAAAAAAGCCCAGAAGTTTCTTCCCTCAATTTGGGTAGAAGACACCTCATAGGACCTGGGGGATTTCACCTCAAACTTAAGGAAAGCCAATAGGACAGAAGCCAAAAAGCCCCAGCTAAACAATTCACTAGAAAAGGAAGAGAACAAAGAGACTAATGGCTTTTGTGGGGTGTTTTACCAGGAGCAGGAACCTCTTGCACCTGGATCGAGTTTTCTCAGTAAAGATCTTTGTTATTTTGCCTTTTAGTAAAACTTTTCTGTTTCCAACATCACCGCAAGAGCCATCCTGCTGATTTTGTGCCATCTGAAGTAGCTGAGCTCTCTTGGGTGTGAGATATTTCTCAGAGAGCTTATAAGACCTGGCTCGAGGAGATCCATATATCACAGAGACTCGAAAATGGTGGGAGTTTTGTGAGGAGCACCTTAAAGGATCTCAATGAGCTGTGAGCAGGGAATTCTGTCAGGAGGCACAGAAATGCTACTCCTGGGAATGCAGCTGGAATTGCCTCTGTGTTCCATGGGTTTAGCCCTGCTGTTGGTATTCTGGGATGCTGCAGCAGGTGTTGGTGGGAAGGGTGGAAGGAGAACATCTGCTGAGCTGACCCAGCCTCACCCCTCCTGTCCTGGTGTGGCTGCAGCCACCCTGGCACACACAAACTGTGCTTGCTGGGCAGGAGCTGGGCAGTGGCAGCCCTGGCAGGGTGACAGCAGGCTGAGGGGGGGTGTCCCCTGCAGGTACACGGCCGTGGCCATGCCCATGCTCTACAACACCCGCTACAGCTCCAAGCGCAGGGTCACCGTCATGATCGCCGTGGTCTGGGTGCTCTCCTTTGCCATCTCCTGCCCGCTCCTCTTCGGCCTCAACAACACAGGTGAGGGCTCTGCCACCTGCAGCTGGCTCCTGCTGTCCTCCTGGGTCCCCACATAGCCAGGGATAAAGGTAGGATCAAGTTTGAGATGTATTGGAAGTGATCTCTCCCACTGTCACGTGCAGCTGGCTCCTGCTGTCCTCCTGGGTCCCCAGGTAGCCACAAATAAAGGTGGGATCAGGTCTGAGGTGTATTTGTAGTGTTCTCTCCCAATGCCACCTGCAGCTGGCTCCTGCTGTCCTCCTGGGTCCCCACATAGCCACAAATAAAGGTGGGATCAAGTCCCTGGGTTAAAACTGGACACAAAGTGAAATTATGGCACAAAGTTAAGATATTATCCACATTATCCTGAGGGATGTTATTATTCCACTTATCCTGAGGGCTCACACCAGGCTTTAGGGCAGGGCAAACATCACCTAGGGCAACTTCCAAATGCTTTAAAGTTTTTTTGTCTATATATGTAATATTTGCTATTTTTGTTCAGCTCCCTACCTGCTAATTCCCCAAGTCAAATGGATCTTTCTGCTTGTAAATACATTAAAAGGTGTATTGGAAGTGCTCTCTCCCACTGCCACCCCTCACTATTTGCACGCTGATTCTGGGTCTGTTCCATCTCCAGCTGTTCCACAGCAGGGTTTCAGACTCCCCAGAACTGAGGTGATGTAGAAGCTCACACAACACCAACCTGTGCTACCTTAACATTTGTCCACTACAAATTCAAAATCCTTCTTCTATTAAAACACACAAAAAGGAAAGCCATGGGACAAAACCTTCCCTGAGGCAGGAGAGAAAAGAACTGGCAGTTCAGGCAGCAGTTTCCTGGGATAATATCCAAGGAAATATAATAAGAATAATATCCAATATCCAACTGGGTTGGATACAGCATGGGACCAGCAGTCCTCAGCTGCAAGGCCAGGAGCAGCCAGGAATTTTGGGGTGATGTGACTCCCTACAGCCGGGGACAGCAATCCTGAAAGGTTTTCTCTTCCAGACGAGAAGGAGTGCATCATTGGCAACCCTGCCTTCGTGGTGTACTCCTCCATCGTGTCCTTCTACGTGCCCTTCATCGTCACCCTGCTGGTGTACGTGCAGATCTACATCGTGCTGCGGCGGCGCAGGAAGCGCGTCAGCACCAAGCGCAGCAGCCACGTGCTGGACTCGGACACGCAGGCCCCCCTGAAGGTACCCAGCACTCTCCATCCTCCCCCTGCCCTGCTCCTCCTGCCCCACACCACCCTGCCTGGGTCAAAACTCCGGCTCCCAAAGGTGGGTGCTGTGGTCAGTTTTGGGGTCCCAGCTGCACATCGTGGGTTCCCAGCTGGCTGGCTGGGGCTCGTCGGGCCCCTCTGGATCTCAGGGGTGTTCCAGCAGCAGATCTGCACATGGAGCTGCTGCATTAACCCTGAGCATTGCCTTGGGCTGGGCTGGGGTAGCCAAGGACAGAGGCTGCACCATTGTCTGAGTCAGTCCTGCAGAATCACAGAATCAAGGAATGGTTTGGGTCAGGAGGGACACTAAAGCCCATGGGCAGGGACACCTTCCACTATCCCATGTGGCTCCAAACCCTGTCCGACCTGGCCTTGGACACTCCCAGGGATGGGGCAGCCACAGCTTCTCTGGGCACCCTGTGCCAGGGCCTGCCCACCCTCACAGGGAGGAATTTCTCCCTAATATCCAATCTAAACCCACCCTCCTTCAGCTTAAGGCCGTTCCCTCATGCCCTACCACTCAAGCCCCTCTCCAGCTCTCCTGGAACCCCCCTCTAGGTGCTGTCAGGTGTTCCCAAAGCTCAGTGGCAATGCCTGGGGTGCACAGCTCCTCCCTGGGAAGGACAGCTCTGCGGGGATCAGCCTCTCCCTGCAGGAGCTGCGTGTGAGGGAGCCCAGCTGGGCGGGCTGGCTGTGAATCCACTTGTCAAAACACGGCTCTGGCATCACACGCGGCACAGCCAGGGGGATGCTCCAGCTCCAAACTGTGCTGCCTGCAAAGGAGGCAGCGAGACAGGGACACACAAACACAGCAGAGCTTCCATCGTGTGGCCTCCTTCCTCTGGTGACCAGCACAGGGGGTAGCAGCCTCCATCCCTGCTCCTCCACGGCAGTTTTCCACCCAGTTCTCCATCCTGCTCGGCACCTCAGCCGCGCTGATGAATTCCTGATTCATTCCTTTGTATTCCCACGTGCCTCCCTTACCAGCTTCCCTTCCCAACCCCTCTCTGCCTGTGTAACCTCTGAGCTGGTGCTTGCCCCTTAGGACAAATGCACTCATCCAGAAGACGTCAAGCTCTGCACAGTTATTGTGAAGTCCAATGGGAGCTTCCAAGTTAATAAGCGCAAAGTGGTGAGTGTTAAAGAGAAGTGGGAGCTTTCCAGAGCCTTCAGCCTTCCCCTTCTCCCTCAGGACACGAGGTTAATTTATGTAGGGTGGGAGAAAAATAAACCTAAGAGCAAAGGTTGCCATTCAGTCTCAAAATTTAAATAGTCTTCCCATTCCTTGGAGTGAAGCAGGGGGTTTAAGCTCACAGAGCTCACAAAGCCAGATTAAGCTCACCGAAAGATCAGCTCTAAAAGCCACGGCATTTGAACATTTTTGTGCCTTTGATTTCCTTCTCCTCTCCGTTATTTAAATCTTGGACTGCATTGGCTTTGTTGGGTTTTGGTTGTTGATTCCATTTTTATTTATTTGCGTTCTGAAAACCTGAATAAAACCTCTAGAGAGTGGAGACAGTGTCTCCCCAATTTCTGAGCCTCTTTGTGCCAAAAAGGAGAATCTTCCAGTGCAGTTCTGTCAATCCCATCTGCCCAGAATACCCAAACACAGCACAGCCCTTTCTCCAGGCACCACGCAGGGAGGGAGAAGAGGGATTGACTGTTCTCCAACATCATCCAGCTTCACTCTGTAAGGAATGTTCGTTGCTCCTCTCTGTGTATTTACCTGTCATTATGTTGTGGACATTTGATTCTTGTCCAGGAGGCAGAGAGTCACATAGAAGAGATGGAAATGGAGATGGTGTCCAGTACCAGTCCCCCTGAGAAAACGGCCCTCAAACCCACAGCACCAAGTAACCACCAGTTGATTGTGCCAGTTGCTTCTAATCGGGGCAACAACTCTACCCTGCAGGCACCCCTGAGCAGCCCTGGGAAGGTGGAGAAGAATGGCCATGCCAAAGAATCCCACCACACAGCCAAGGTCTTCGAGATCCACTCCCTGCCCAACGGCAAGACGAGGAACTTGCTCAAGGCCGTCATCAGGAGGAAACTGTCCCAGCAGAAGGAGAAGAAAGCCACCCAGATGCTGGCCATCGTGCTCGGTGAGAGCGTGCCCTGGCTGCCCTGGGGTCCCTGCAGAAATCCCAGTCCCTGTCTGCAGTGCAGGCTGATTTTCCAGCCCCCCTCAGAACTCATTTCCCTTCATGCATTAGAGGATAGCAGGTAAAGGGCTGCCCACGGGAGGGGTCCCTCCTTCCCAGCCACGCACAGCCAGCAGTGCTGCACTGAGGGTGCCCAAAGCTGCCCCTCTGGGGGCATCTGAGCTCCCAAAACGGGGGAGAGCTCCTGGGCTCTCTGGAGCAAAAGGCAGCAGAGCTCAGCAGAGCTGGCACCTCTGAAGGGCAGTTTCTGCCATGTCTGGGCTCATTCCACAAGCAGAGGAGTTCTTTAGTACCGGGGCAGAATGCAGACCAGGACACTGTGCACGCAAACACAAATCTCATTCCTCTGGGAAATAAATTCCCCTTCCGCCAAAGAGAACCTTTCTGTTCTCCCAGCCCGAGAATCTGCCCAGCTTTCAGCAATCAAAATCCTCCTCTCTCCTTTTTCCCCCGCAGGTGTTTTCATCATCTGCTGGCTCCCCTTCTTCATCACTCACATCCTGAACATGCACTGCGACTGCAACATCCCGCCGGCCATGTACAGCGCCTTCACGTGGCTCGGCTATGTCAACAGCGCTGTCAACCCGATTATCTACACCACCTTCAACATCGAGTTTCGCAAGGCTTTCATGAAGATCCTCCACTGCTAAAAGTCACAAACAGCACCCGCGTTTTTTTAGGGACGGAGGGGGAAGAGGAAGCGATGCCATTCATGCACGGCGGGGCAGCCGGGGAGGGGGCTGGAGCTCTTGAGCTGGGCACCACGCGGTGCCCGAGCGCCTCGTGGGGATGGAACGAGGTGGGAGGGTCTCTCACCCCGCTGGGTGACCTCTGGACCGGTCCCAAGGGCGCTTTTCAGAGCCACCCTCACACTGTGTTGGAAGTGGAAGTGCTAGAATCGAGGCGCTCTCGCTCGGTTCTCGCCCGTGGCCACCCGGCCTGGAGTGCGCTGGACACAGAGTGGCCACGGGGCCACCAGGAGGTAGCGCTGGGCCAGCGGCACAACTCTCACCAAAGACAAGGCCATCCTTCCCGCTTGGCAGCAGGAGCCAGACAGGGCCTCTGGAAGCTCCGTGCAATAGCTTTGCCTTCGCCTCGAGCTGACTCACCCGGTGTTTAACTGCTGAAGCCTTCAGAAATGACATAAAAACCAACCCAAAAACTTTCAGAGGTCCCCAGGCGGGTCGAGAAGGTTCTGCCACCCACAGACCCTGCAGCAGCGTGAGCCTACAAGCCATGGGTGGAAGGGAGAGGGGGGCATCAGTCTCACGTCAAACCATCGGTGTATATAGGAATGAATAGGATGGATTTTGGAGACCCCCCCCCCCCCAAAAAAAAAAAAAAAAAGGGGGCAAGAAACTGAAGGAGTGGAACCTTGTCTTGCATGGTGCACATCCAACAGGACCCCCTCATCTCCCATCAGCGATTTCTGCCCACCAGCATCTCATCTCCAGGCTCTGCCCAGGGTGACACCAGGGGAGGGGTGGCAGCGTGGTGAATGTACAGACACGAGGACACTGTGCCAGGGGAGGCACCCGCAGCCCCGGGGGCACCCTGAGCACGCCAGCCAGGCCAGGGCTGGTTCTTCTCACCTAAATCAGGGGCCCCAAGGAGCACCTCGGGTCTGATTTGCCTCTGTCTCTCCCCAGAGAGTGCAGAATAACATTGTGCCTAATTTAAATCAACAGTCAAGGAGATAAAACTGTGCATTTTGGAAAAAGCCAGAATAAAAACCCAAGAAAGCCCCTACCTGGACCAGCTCCTGTGTGCAAGCTGGACTCTGGAAAGGTCTGGATGTTTCCAGCATCCCTTACTCTCTGCTGTCTATTTTTCCATGGATTCTAGGAATGGAAACCCACAAGAACATCATTTCACCATGCTGAATCTGGCACTGCCAAACCCACGCTGTACGTGCTATCTGTGCTCAGCTCACGCGATATTCTGCAATATCTCTGTAAATAAAACACAGCAAGGTGAATAAAACAACGTGGAAATAGGTCTGGCTAGAAATCCCTGCAGGATGTGGAGCAGCAGAGGGTTGCAATAGCCATAAACAGGGGTAGACTCCCAGGGTGCAGTTTCCTGCTGTTTTCTAAAGGAGTAAAAAACACAGTTGGGAGAGCAATAGAATCCCCTTTTTTTCTCTATGCAGTTTGTGGAATATTCACTCAGTTTGTGCTTCAGATGAGGTGAAGATCTGCCAAGGTTTCCTTTAATTCCCTGGATTTCCTGTGTTGCTAACAGAGCCCTCTCCTGTGCTGGTAGGATGTGTTCCAGCTCTGATTCAGGAAGAGATTACACCAAGCAGCTCTAGCACATAATCTCAGCTGTTCTCTAAAACTGAAGCAGCAGTCCCACCTTAATCCACAGGTTTCTGTTCCAAAGCTGCCATTCCTGGAATGGGCTGGAATCCAGGGGGGTTTGATTTTCAGCCCACAGCCTTGTGTAACATTTGAACCTGGCTCTTTGTAGCTAAAAGCTGCAGAATTGGGAACGCCAACTCGAGAGATCTCAGGCACACATGAGCTGTTCTTTCTTCCCCACACTTTTAACCAAACAAATTCACTCAGTGATGGGAATCTACTCAGACTTGTACCCCAAAATTCACAGAATGATGCAAAGGCAGAAGGGTTTTGGGCAGAAAAATAACAACAAGCTACTGGTCCATTTTTAATGTATTTACAGGCAGAAAGATCCATTTGACTTGGGGAATTAACAGGTGGGGAGCTGAACAAAAATAGCAAATATTACATATATAGACAAAAAAACTTTAAAGCATTTGGAAGTTGCCCTAGGTGATGTTTGCCCTGCCCTAAAGCCTGGTGTGAGCCCTCAGGATAAGTGGAATAATAACATCCCTCAGGATAATGTGGATAATATCTTAACTTTGTGCCATAATTTCACTTTGTGTCCAGTTTTAACCCAAGGAAAATCCTCCTCTCCAATGCTGTGTATCTCGTTCCCATTTTTTTTTTTTTAATCCAGAAGCAGAACCTTATAGCTCAATCCACCTGAACCACTACCTGAAAAACTCTTCCAAAATGCCATGGAGGGAAAAAAGCTGCAGGAAAAGACCTCTGTCCTTCATATGGAGAAAAAGAACCCAGGTGTGATTTGCCAGAGCTGCAATATTCACCATGAGGAATCACCTACAGCCCCAGGACATTTTAAGCTGCTCCTTCCTTACACTCCAGGCTGAATTGTGGGAATGTGACTGTCCCCAGCGCCCTTGGGAAGGTGACAGTGCCAGCTCTGGCTGTCTCTGCAGCAGGTTTTCCTCCCCCATACAACTCCTGCACTTCCAGACACCAAATAAAGCACTTTGGAACCTGGAACTGAGCCTTCCCCTTTTGGAGACAGCACCAAAACTCATCCTCACCTCTGGCTTCCCAAGGAGTAAAGCAGTGCCAGGAGCAAGGTCAGGGTGTGCTGGCACAAGGAGAGCAGTGGCTGGGGTGGGAGCTCTTTGTGGGAACTGCTCAGAGCCCATCCCAGGTCAGCTGCACCCCGAGGGACTCGGGGGCCTCTTGCCACAGCTCTGAGCCTGGCAAATCCAGACCTCACTGATCCTTCCACTCTGGAGAATACAAACCTCTGCTTCCCCAAGGACTTCTGCTGGCAGGACGTGCTGGTGATGGGAAGGGCACTGAGCTGGTTTTTAAAAACACCTTAAGGAGAAGATTTCATTTCTTTGTCCCTCCAGAACTCCAGAGCCTTGCTCTAGCCCCTCTTTTGTGATTCATTATTTATAATTGAAGCTTTCGTTCTGCTTATTGAGTCTTCCTGTTCCTGCTTTCCCTCCCTGTGATTCCCAGCTTGCTGAAGCCCTGGGTGGGGATCTCTGCACCCCCAAACAGGTTTGAATTAAAAGCCAGTGAATTCTGCCTGCACTGTATTTGCTGCTTGCCTGCTTGCTCCCACTCCACAGAACTGTTTATCTTCCTGGCTGAAGAGTAAATTAACTCCAGTAGGTCTAACCAGCTTATCCAATCCTGCTGAAATTAAAAAAAAAAAAAAACCCAAAAAAAAAAAAAAAAAAAAAAAAAAAAAAAAAGGAAAACAGGAAAAATAAAGCCACTACCTCTTGTGGTGAAAATCTCCAGTGCAAACACGGCTCCCCAGGAGTCAGGAATGTATAAAATGCCCATCACAGGTACATGTGACACCAACCAATGTCTTCATGCAGCACTGTAATTAAATAGAGACTTGCACAAGCCACCCTGATGTCGATCTGATTGTTTTGTTCTGGTTTACACTCGGCTCTGAGGGCTCAGGCTCCAGGGAGCCGTGGTTCTGCTGCACAGCTCAGACACACGGAGGAAAAGCTGCCTTCACATGAGATTTGCCTTTTTTCAGACTTGCTTTCCTTTTTCCTCCCTTAGCCCAGTCTATCCTTGAGAATTCTGGTGTTTGTCTTGCCTGCAGCCACGAGAATCAGACACGAGAAAGGAAAGATGCAGAAAGGCACAGACAGAAAGGAAATGCTCTGAAATTTCTCTCCTCTCCCAGACAGAAGTGGTCTGGGGAGGATGGGAGGAGGAAGAGGTGGAAGGCAGAGGTGCCCAGCTGGATTGATGCTGGACGACTTAATTACTTTATTTTGGAATATTTTAATTTATGTTGCACTGTTTTCTCAAGCAACATGCTCAGGTTTGGTGTTTGTGCAGGTGGATCCTCAGCCAGGCTTAATCAGCACTTTTAAAATAAAGATTATTTTCTTTATATAAAAGAAAAAAAAAATAATACAAAGAAAATCCTTCCCACTGCTGGGAAAGAAAGCTGTCTGTCCATCTCTAAGAACTAACAAGCTAAAATTTCAGTTTATTGGCATTTCAGATCCAAAGGTCTACTCAGTTTTGAGCCAACCCAGAATAATCCCTTCCCCGAAGCCCTCAGTTTATGCAGAAACCAGAATCTCCAGAACTGCTGAGTTCAGCTGAGGCTGAATTCTCCCTGTTGGATGATTCACCTCAGTGCCACCGTGACTGAGGGAAAATGAGGAGCTGCAATGCCCCCTCCCCTCCCAAACACACCAGAATAAACGATATTTTCAGATCAAACAGGACACTCCAGGTTGTTTTCTGCCTGTCTGGCCTGAGCCTGGCAGGATCAAAGGCAGCTACTCTGAGGTTCACCCTCACAGCCAAATTTCATTGCTAAGCCTGTGGACAAAAGCCATTGAGAGCACCCAAAAGAGATAAAAGGAATGATCTGCCCATCTCCTGGGGCATCTGAGTGAGTCCTGCTGCTCCAGGTGAGGCCTGAACATCCATGAGTGTGCTTTGTTCTGCACACCCAGGGAAAAAAAAAAAGAGAAAACCAGTTACTCTTGTTAAATTAACTCCCTGTCTTTAATCAAAGCTTCTTTTAATAATTCCAACTGCTCCCCCAAGTCTTTCTGACGATACCAGCCTGTCTGCTTCATAAAGAGCTTTTGACTCACAAATAACAACTTTCCTCACCAAAGAAAGAGTGATCACGGTGGACTAAACATAATTAAGGCATCATGAATAATTAACAGACCTAGAAATGCCTTTAAAGAGACTTAAGAAGCAAAGCAGAACCCTTTTAAAGGAGAGGAAAACACTGTGCCTGCCCAAGCTGCCATGCTGGGCCCGGGAAGGAGGAGTGGGCTGATGAGAGTGAGTGAGCACATTTATCCAGAGCAGCTCTGCCTCCCTGCTGCCATCCTCCCTGGCACGCAATCAACTGCAGCCCTGATGAGCCTGCCAGGGGCACTGCACCCCCAGCTCAGCTGCAGCAGCAGTGCCAGGCTTGGGGAAGGAAGGGAACTGCACAGGTTTGTGCTTGCCCTCTGTGAAAAGCGATTTTTCCTGCTTTTACCCAAGCCCCCTCTTGCCAGTTGGTGACACGAGATAGGGGGAATATAGAAACCCAAACCAGCAAAAATATTTCTCTATCTACTCTAAAATACCCTAACCCCCCAAAAAAACCACTAACTTTAACCCTCATTCATAAAAAAAAAACAACTCCTAAACTTCAAAATAAACTAAAATCCACACCACGAGGTGTGGCACAGCAGCAGAACAGGCACAAGGGCTCAGGAAGCTGGGGAGGATGGGGGAGAGCCCCATCTGGGGCTGATGTGGCAGGCTGTGATCAGGAACTGGCCACCCTTCATACCCTTGAAAATTCCCCATCCCAAGGCTCCCAGGCTCCAGGTGAAGAGGGGAGGCAGCTCCTGTCCCCAAAAGGAGCTGGGTTGTGGCATTGCCCCAGAGGGTCTCAGCTGCTGTCCCTGCACTGGGGGGGCTCCTCAGCACAGAACCCACGGGGTAAATCAGCCCCCAGAGCCCCTGGCTGGGAGGGGACACACTCCTCTGTGCCTGCTGCCTTTGGTGCCTCTGGAATGCTGACTCTGCAGGAACAGGCTGCTTCCCCACCCCAGGAGCCTTCATCCCCTCCCCTCCATCACCCCTCACCCCACTCCAGAGAATTCCCTGCTGCCAGGGCAGCCCTGAGCCCCCCTGGGGCAATGCCACAACCCAGCTCCTTTTGGGGACAGGAGCTGCCTCCCCTCTTCACCTGGAGCCTGGGAGCCTTGGGATGGGGAATTTTCAAGGGTATGAAGGGTGGCCAGTTCCTGACCACAGCCTGCCACATCATCCCCTGCCCCTGAGCTCAGCACAGCAGGACAGAGCAGCCAGGCACCACCCAGATCCTTCTTCCCAGGGCTGCTGCTGTGGGGTTTTAATGCTGCACACAGGGGAAAAAATAAACCAGCAGAATTCAAGTGTCCTCATGGCTGTTTCTGCTTCCTGTCTGTATCCAGCTGTTCCATAAACCCTTCTGAACTGTGGCAGGGCAGATGGAAAGGGCTGCAAACCTCACCTGGCAGAAAACCAGGTCATAACCTCAGCCCCTGTCACTGCATCAAATGTTTTGTGACAACCATCGTCAATATTTATTTAACAGTGCAGCCACAAAGCTGATTTTTTTTATTGGGGCCGTGTGAAAAAAGCAAGAAAAGCCCAAAGTGACATCAGCCAGAAATGTAATCTTGTCTCCAAGTGCTAACAGCAACACAGAGAATCTCTGAGCAGCTCCTGAGCGTGAGTTCAGAGAGCTCTGTCAAATCACCAGCTGGAAAACGTACAAAGCTTCAGAGGGAAACCCAGGAGCTGCAAATCTGATTGAACAAGACAGGTTATGAGCTGGGAGCTCGTCTGTGTGAAGAAATGGGCAGTCAGTGCCAGTCTAAACAAATATGTACATCTCCTCTGAACACCTCCCTCCCCCTGGGACAGCTCCCGTCAGAAACAAAAGTGACTTTGATCTGGCATCATTCTTTGGGTTTGCTGGGAAAAAAACACCCCAGCAAGATGGCAAAGCAGCTGCTGTGGGTCCTGCAGAGAGATGTGGCATGGGGGGGACTGTGCTCACAGCAGGGCCAGCTCTGGGGGGACAGGAATGTGTGGGATGAGCTCTGGGGAGGGGTGAGCCCACCCTGGATCAAACCCATGGCACGGAGCGGTGACAATTCCGTGACATTGAAGAGCTGAGCTCCTGCCTCTGCCTCCCTCTGGGCCGTGGGCTGTGTTCCCTGCCAGGAAACCGCTGGGAGAAGGATGAGGATGTGAGGGTTTGACCCAGAACTGAGCTGGGGATGGGCCCCAGAACCAAACCCCGCTGAGGGGGGCTGTGTTGTAAAAATCAGTCCCTTCGTGGCAGGAAGAATGATGCTGTGACTCCATGTGATCAGAAGGCTATTTTATTATTTTATGATTCTATATTATTTTAAAGAAAACTATACTAAACTATACTAAAGAATAGAGAAGGATCCTTACAGAAGGCTGAACAGATAATAATGAAAACTCGTGACTCTTTCCAGAGTCCCAACACAGCTTGTGTGACCATTGGTCAGTGACTGAAAACAACTCACACCAGAGCCCAGCCAGGCTCAGCACTTCAGGTAAACAATTCCTAACCCATTCCACATGAGCACAGCACAGGAGAAGCCAATGAGATCAGGATTATTTCCCATCTCTGGGCTTCTCTCTGCCTTTTCAGCTTCTCAGGATAAAATCCTGAGTGAAGGAATTCTGTTCAGTGAAATGTGGGGACCACAGGGCTGGGAGCAGAGACACGGGGGAAATGTGGGTGCCTTTGTGTCCCTGCACACCCACCTGGCCCTGCCCTGCCCCACTGCCAGGCAGGAGCAGGGGCTCAGCTTCTGGAGGCTGCAGTGAGTGCCAAAGCCACACTGAATTAACCTCGGGGACGCAGATTTATGACTGAATTACCGAGGCTGGCAATTTGCTGTGCTGCAGTAATTGAGTTTGTGCATGTTCCCAGCTGGTGGCAGATGCTCCGGGTCACATTCCTTCATCATGTTTACATTGAAATGCCTACCTGGAGCTTGCTGGGAGGGCAGGCCATGCAGGCAGGGGTTTAGGGGCTCAGGTAGTGCCTGGTAACCTGCTTAGCTCTGCCTTTGTGTCTGAGCTCCCCCGGCAAAGGGAATATTCAGCTCCCTGGCAGTTCCAGGGTGTCTGGGAAGGAACATGTCTGATTGCCTTTGTGATAAACAAGCCCTAAATCACTTCAAAGCTGAGGCCACAATCGCTGGGGAAGATTACAGGCAGTGAAATAGTAGGGCCTGGAACGTGATTCAGAGATACCAGGGAAAATCACAGTAAATTCTACCTCCTTCTTAATTAAAAAACAAACAAACAAACAAAACAACAAAAGGAAGGGTTCCATGAGTAGACTGACTGAGACACTCTTCACCCAGCCAGGCTGGCAGAGCTGGGAACAGGCATTTAAACCCCCAAAGCCTTGGGGGAAAGCTGTCCCCCTGTGGGTGACATCCCAGGGCTTCATCCCAGCACATCCCTGTGTTCAGGGAGGAGGAGCTGCACGAGCTCGCTGACAGCTTTAACTCCCTGGCAAAAAGCTGCTTCTGCAGCAAGACTCATCCTCCAGCTGTCTAAGTCTCCAAAATCCCCAAATCCATGCTTGTGTTTCAGGCACGATTTGAAATCTTCCCCCTCAACCTGGCCCAGGTTTTCCAGCTGAATTCCAGCCCTTCCCTGCTGTCCTGACTGGGATGTAAAAAAGGTTGGAAAATAGGATCTTGGAGGCCTTTCCCAACATCAGTGATTCTGTGGGGCCAAGGAGATGCAGCAGGAAGCCCCACGAGCTGCTCCAGACTCCCAAAATGACCTCAAGAGCAGCATTTTCCAAGTTCACCAGATTTCAGAGGAATTCCACCTTTTCTCTGGTTTTGTCTCTCTCTATCACAGCAGTTGTTGATTTTTCCCTGCCACTTTTTAGTGTCTGAGTGGGCTCATGTCCTGTGGCATTTTCCAGCATTCCCTGGAGCAGAACACGACCCTGCTCAGCCAAAAGGAGCAGCACATTGGGCAGCAAAGAGCCCTGCTCAGCTCTCCTGAGAGAAATCCTGGGAGAAATCCTTACAAAACAAAGACTTCAACAAAATAAAGGCAGGGCAGCCTCAGCAGAACCTTCTGGTGGACTGCAGTCTTTTCCAAGGCGAGAAAATTAATTCCCTGAACGCCTTGTAAGGATTTTTTTTTCCTGCTTAGAGCAGATATTAAGGGTTTGCCCAAAGAATAGCAATAAAATCTTGCTGGTGCTGAGGATCAGGCTGGTGCTGAAGAGCAGTGGAAGTGCCATGGAACCAGGCCAGAAATGCCCCAAACCTCAATTCTGTCAAAGCTGAATTTTCTCAGTGTCTGTAATGTTTCCCTTTTCTTTCTGGAGTAATGGCCTTGTAGCACAGCAGCAAACAAAGGCTCATTTTAGCCCTTACTGCAGCTAATTACTGCACCTCTGATTGCTGACCCCGGCCTAATGCTCCTCTCTGTAATTGCTCCAGATGGACTTGGAGTCTTTAATAGGATATTTTCTATCCAGCAATGCTGGTGGGGATCATTTATTTATTTATTTATATTCATAGGAAATTCCCTCCAGGATGGGGAGTTCAGTCGTGTTCTCTGGATTTTCTCCTGGATCATTTGGAGGTGATCTCTGTACCTGATATTTTTTTTAAAGGGAAATTCAGAGCAGGGATGTTCCAGGGGTGGCTTTCTTCTCCTCCCAGCACACTGCTGTGGGTAGCACCAATCCTTGCCACAAAAAGAGCTGTTTGGCCTCACAGGTTCTGTGCTTCCATGACCCCCCAAACCCAGGCTGGGCCGCAGATTTAGGGCTCTGCACCTCTGAGGTGCCCTGTTCTTGCAGGAGGGATATAAATCTTTTCCTGGGCTTTGTTTGGTTACAAAAGATTTTTCCCAAGGCCACAGAGGGTGTGAGGAGCACTGAATGGCCAAAATGAGAGCCTGAACCGTGATATCTCCTCCCCAAACTGTCCCCACAGAGCTGAGCTTCACCTCTCACTGCCAAGAACCTCAGGCTTTAAAAACAATCACTTTTAGGCTGGGGTTTTTTTATTTTTTATTTTTTTCCCCAAATAAGAGAAACGAGGCCAGCAGCAAATTGCAGAGGAGAAGGGTTCCCTGCTGTGCTCTGAGCCAGAGGAGAGGAGAGCAGCAGCTGATCAAAAGATGTTGAACTTGCTGGGGATGAGCTGCCCTGCTAGGAGCAAACAGTGAGTGCTCCTTGATTCCCAGCCAGGCCCCTTTTCCCATTATTCTAATGGAAGTGGAGCTCACACCTGCGCTGATGGAGCTGGGTGGGGAGCTGCTTTCTGAGGGGATAACGTGGTTTTCTTGCAAAGGAAGGGGACAGAGCCCCTCCCTGGAGCTGGGGAGAGCACAGGGATAGCCTGGGAAGGGAGCAGGAGGAATTCTGCCAGGCCAGGGAGAGGCTGAGCAGGAGCCAGGCACGTCTCACACTGACGTCTGCCACAGCACAGAGCCTACAACCACCTCCTTGCAAGAAAAAGAAACACAGAGAATTCACTATTCCTTCTTACATTAAAATCACTCCCTCCTACATTCACATCATTGCTGTCAGAAACATCTTGATTTTCCACACCTAAGGGGCTATGGAAAAAAACAAGCATTTCTGCTAAAAATAAGGTTTTTTTCCCCCCCACAAGCTGTATTTATTCAGATCTCTTTTCCTCTGAAACGCAGCATTATTTTAATTTTAATTTAATCCCATATCTGCATAATTGCAGCACTGCCAAACAAACAAATCACAGTCGCTGGGAAGCAGGAGCAATGCAAAACGTGGATTTAATCAAATTCAATTCCAAACATTTTCCCGTGAACATTCCCTCACAGAAGAGCCACACTTCTCACTGAAATGTCCACGTTTTCATCACAACAAGCACCCCCCCTTCAAACGAATTTTGCATCAGAGAATTTATATTGCAGTCAGATCCAGCACTGAGAGAGCACTTAGGAAATCAATGCCAGCCCCTGGTGAAACCATCCCCTGCTTCTGCTGATTTATTTACTCTGAGTTTCTTGGTGTGCTGCTTGTGGAGAACACGGGGTCTTGAAAGTCACATCCATTTCCTCACGGATGTCCTGGGTGGAAGTGATGGAGAGGGAGTGCAGGCAGCCCAAAGGATTTACAGAGCTCGGGGTGACTCCAGCAGGGAGCAGGGGTGGAACAAGATCAGCTTGAAGGGACCTTAAATTCCCCCCTTCAGTTTTCCATCTTAACCACCCCAAACCATGCTGGGATTCTCTGAGGGTTTTGAAGAGCTATTGGTTGGAAAATATCCCCGTGGTTCAGGATGTCTGGAGCTGCTGCAGCACGGGGATGTTCAGGGCAGCACTCCAGAGTCATTCCACACAATTCCCTGCCAACATCAGCAACACCACCCTGCCCACCCAGCTCTGGGTACCTCAAACCCATGATTTTTGAGGCATAAGGGTCAACAGTTTTGATCTTTTTGTATTTAAATGAGTTGTTTAGGAGGTCTCTGCCCTGCTGCCTTGGCTGTGAACTTTGGCAGCTCTTGGGTGAGAACGTGAGATAATCAGCAGCAGATTTATCAGCAGGGACAAAAGACTGAAATGGAGTTGAAAAAGGGGAAAGAAAAAAAAAAGTGGGGGGATGGAGATCTACGAATAATTTTAGAAATAAGCTGCAAGTTGCACAGTCACAAAGCGGAGGCTGGAATGCACTTTTCCAGAGTTTGTAAAGACTCATTTAATTTCTATAGAAACTGAGCAGCAAACAGGTAATTTTCTCTGCAAATTGCTTCTATCACCTCTGGAATGCTCTGCAAGAGCAATGTATTTCCCTCGTGTCTTCTTAATCCCCTGTTATTTTCATTATAAATTTAATTAAGCTCTTGTAGAGAAGATTCCATGACATACGAGCTGAGTTTTGTTTTTCTGCTGGAGTGGGGACAGAAAGGAGCTGCTGAATTATGTGGCAATTGGATTTCTTTTTTTCCTGGGTAAATATTTCAAATGACACCGAGCAGGGGATACATTTGCTGAATCAATACAGCTGAAGCTGAGGGAAGGAGCTGCACAGGAAGGTCTGAGCATCCCAAGAATTCCTTCAGCCAGGCCTTTCCTCCTTGGACAAAACTAGGGAATATCAAGAGCAGGTAAATCAGGGAAATGCCAAGCTTTTTGGGGTTTTTCTTTGGTGGTTGCAATAAAAAAAGTCCATTTTTTACACTCCCTGCAACGCAAAATGTCACCAGCATTTCATTTCATTTCATTATTTCATTTCATTTCATTTCATTTCATTTCATTTCATAACCTGCCCAGCTCCCCACTTCACCAATGGCAAATGTTAAAAATGAATCATTTCAATACAATTTATTTTAAATGATATCTAAAGGCTCTGGTGCCAAAGCATTGTGAAAAACTGGGTTTGAATACAATACACATCAATACCTTAAGTTAATATAAAATGAAAACTACATTAGCAGAGGTTGGGCATTTTAACCCCTCTTTTTAACCCATTTAATCTCATGTTATCAGGCAGTAACAGCTCCCCTGCAGAGCTGGGGTTGTTTGTTTCTATTTCGGCCTCTTCCCAGCTCAAGGCCATGACAAGAAGTCACCCTCCCAGCAGGCACATTTGGGGACACTCAGGAGTCACAGCAGGGCTGTCAGAGCTGCACACCAGGGCTGCTCGCTGTCACCAGGGAATCAAACCCACCAAGAAGATGTTTTTCACAGGATTGATCGAGTTCTGGAACATCTTCCTGAAGGAAAACAGGAATTATTTCCCCCCAGAGACAGGACTCAAAGCTTGACCTGCAAGTAGCCAGATCTCGTGTGTGATTATTCTGGAATTTCTGTTCTCTGTGCTGCATCCATTTCAATACTCTCTAGCAGTGATTTTTCCTTCCTGCCTTGTTTTATTTGATTCTTGTTACAGAAAGGAGATGTCAGGAAATCTGACACATTGCTGTGCCAGCAGCAGGTGAGAATCTCACGATTCAATTCCCACCTGTGCCAGGGCCATTTTACACCAATTTTCTCTGTAGGAAAACATGGAATGAAAGCAATAAAAGCTGTGGAAGACGTGTGTGTGCTGTGCACAGCTTCAGCCCTGCCTGCATGAACAGGGGGTGCATAAATCCCTGCTCAGGAAGGATTCAGTAGGAGAGCACTGCCTGAAGTATCAGCAAGCCAAAACATTCTACAAGCTTGGAAAAGAACTTGTCATCAAATAACTTCATTTCTTTTACTCTCTTAGTAAAAACTTCCATTAAAAATGGCAAATATTTTCCTGCAATCAGCAGGTGACAAGACAAGGTGCTTTAAGGCATCACAGTTGATGTGGGGAAAGCTCAGGCTGCAAACTCCAGAGCTGAGGAATTTACAGATCTGTCCTTCCTGGGATAAGCCTGGCTCTGGGGATCTTGGCGTCGTTCAGAGTCCTGTTCCCGGGTTTGCTGCCCGAGGCCTCCTTGCCCTGGAGCAGGGTGATGATGTTCTCCCGCTGGTGCCTCACGGCCAGCTGCAGGGCCGTGCACCCAGTGATGTCCTCCACGTCCAGCAGGGCCCCCGCCTTCAGCAGGGTCTTGATGATGGCCATGTTACCCTTGAGCACCGCCAGGTGCAGCGGGGTCCAGCCCACCTTGTTCCTGGCGTTGACGTCGGCCTGGCACTCCAGGAGGTTGATGACGCTGAGGAAGGAGCCCCTGAGCACGGCAAAGTGCAGGGGGACCCAGTGGGACCTCTCGGCCGTGTTGGGGTCGGCCCCGCAGCGCAGCAGCTCGCTGACCACAGGCTCGTCCCCGTAGCGCGTGGCCAGGTGCAGCGGCGTCCAGTCCATGCTGCCCTTGGCGTCCAGCCGGGCGTGGCTGCCCTTCAGCAGCCGGATGATCTCGATGTGCCCCTTGAAGGAGGCCAGGTGCAGGGGGGTCCAGCCTTTGTCCGTCCTCAGCTCCACGTTGGCCCCGTATTTGATGAGCTTCTCGCAGATCAGGTACTTGCCCCTGGCCACGGCCAGGTGCAGGGCGCTGTAGTGGTTCTGGTCCAGGCTGTTGACGGAGATGCCATTCTTCAGCAGGTACTGCACCACCCTGAACTTGCCCCTCTCCACAGCCACGTGCAGCGGGGTCCTGAGGTTCTTCTGCTTCCTCTCCAGGTCGGCCCCCTGGCTGGCCAGCAGCTTGACCAGGCCGACGTGCCCGAAGCAGGCGGCCACGTGCAGGGCGGTCTTTCCGTCCACCTCCTGCGTGTTGGAGTCGGCCTGGCGGGACAGCAGCACCCGCGCCACGTTCTCAAAGTTGTTCTGGGCCGCCAGGTGCAGCGGGGTCCACCCGTCGTGCTCCTGGGCGTCGACGCGGGCCTGGTGGTCCAGCAGCAGCCGCACGGTGCGGTCGTCGCCGTGCTGGGCCGCGAAGTGCAGCGGGCTCCAGCCGTCCTCG
>WBNO01026309.1:0-21085 GCA_013400575.1 Peucedramus taeniatus | reverse complement strand
TGTGGAGTCTATTTATTCTCCGTATGGCTTCATTCCTAGTAAAGGACTGTTATTCCCACTCCCAAATCTTTGCCTGAGAGCCTCCAATTACGAAATTATAATAATCTGAAAGAGGGAGTTTACATTCTCTATTCAAAGGGAGATTCCAGCTTTTTACTGGCAGATACCTGTCTTTCAAACCAAGACATACTGTCTGACAGATCTTCCCTTCTCCAGCAGACTGATTCCTCCCTTGCACACTGCACTACTACCATGGCCTTTATGACAGCACTGCTTGAAGAAAAGCAACACTGCCTGCAGATCTCAATACAGAGGAAAAATTGGATCACTAGGACAAAGTTCAGGGGCTACTTTTTTAAACATGAGCCTCATCTGAGACACTGGAGAGAGCCCTCAAACTGTCCTATTTAGAAATTGCTGTGTCAGTTACCACACAGTGCTAAGCAGCTCCTTTAGAGTTAAGCATGAGAACACAGACAAGCAAGGTAAGATGGTAACATCCAGTGCAGGAACAAAGTCAAATTGCTAAGAGAAACCTACACCCAGTACCTTTGGTCCTGCAGCAGAAATTATAATCTGGCCAGGGGCCTGAATCCAGGGCTCTCCATCCACTTGAACTGGAATTGGCTTTAGGAGTGTTACACGGAAATACGAGCCTTGAGCTATGCGGATTCCTGATCGAAAACCACCTTGGACTTGACCCTGTTAAGGAATAAAAGCCAGAATATCAATCACCCCAACTAACAAGAAGTACAAATACTAGCTGCAATTAAACTGAGTGGATATTATTTTATTCTCACCCGATATTTTAAGTTTCAGCTAAAAAACTGTTTAGGCAAACTAAGGGTGCCTTTACTGCCCCAGCATTAATTATTTCAGCTAGTCCAGGAAGGAGAATTCCCCTGCAGGCTGAGAGAGGCAAAACAACTTCCAAAGCAAAGCTGTTTGCACCCAAAGGTTGGCCAAGGAGCATACACTCACAGAAGTCTTGTTTGCTTTGGCTTCCCCCTCCATAACACAGTAAATACTTCTAAAAACACCTAATTATACACACAGACTGCAGCACATGTGAAATTCCAAAGTTTAAAAGCAGTTTATTAATCAGAGAGAGTTCTTCCAAACTCAACTCCAAATGTGGGAGAAAAAACCTTAATATGACAAATCCAAAGCACATGTTTGTTAACATTTATACTCCAAAGCTCCTTCTACTTTCACAAAAGATTTAAGGATCTCTACCAAAACAACTCTTTAGTGTATTTTAGAAGATCTAAATTACAAAATAAAGTTGACCAACACCAAAGATTGAGCTCTACAAAATTTAAGCACCCACATTTCCATTTTTGGCAGTTTAATGGAATAGTTATCTCTACTTACCTGACCACATCTACTTTTTCAGCAGCAGATTTCTTAAAATAGTGGTAAGATATGAAGACAAAAATAACCTACCATCTCACAGGACTGTGTTACTAATAGCAAACCATTGTGAAAATATGTAATACATGAAAGAATTAAAAAAGAATTGCATAAGTTGAGTCATAATATTCTTCGCAGAACAGCGTACCACCTGCTTGATGTAGCATTCAAATCAAGAGCAGCAATTAACAAATTCTCAGTGACATGTGTTGGAAAGCCTGTGGCAGATAATTATAAAGCAACCTGTCTTGATGGAATCTCCACTGTGATTGTGATGAGGTACAACAAGACTTTTCGCAAATACGCTAGGTGAAGGGTGCATGTTTTTGTGATATTGGAATAAAATCTTGTTTGCATCCCATGAACCATTCCATTTGTACACCATGATACCTGTTATAAGAAAGCTAGTGCATTCTGTAATACAGGCATATATTTGTATTTAATATATACATATATATATGCATATATATATATGTTTCTCTAATTGGTTCAAAGTCTAGATAAGTCATGAAGCATTTCCCCATGGATTTTTAAAAAGTTCTCAATTCCTACTACTTCTTCTTACCCAACCTTAACAAAGTGGCGTAATTGCACCTGCAGTGCACTGTTTGTCACAGAAGTAAGCCTGTCCCATAAAATGTATGTTTCTTCTGTGCTTACTGGGATGCCAACTCACCATGTGAACGACGCCAGTCACACCAACCACTTCCAGCAGGCCGTCATCGATGCGTGGCTTCTCGAAGCGGTTGTCACTTTCAGACCCCCAGAGGTCGGCCCCAGAGCCCCAGCTGTGTGGAGAGCACACCAGTGACCACCTGTGGTCTGCCCCTGGGCATGCTCCCCGGTGCCCTGCTAAGGGTGGCTGGCTTCAAAAGCTACACACTTTGCCCCCCCATCAACTGGAGGGAGCAGTTTTCCTGCATTGTAAAAGTAGGAACTCTTTTTCTAAAATCTGGAAGCATTTTTATCAGATCTTTTAGTAGTAAAAGGAGCAAAGTAAATAGTTTCAATTGGAAAGAAAAGGTGTAAATAGGAAGACGGTAACTCTAAAGGTAGAGTTTCAGTTTGCTGGCAAATACAGGTTACAACAAAACTAACCCGTAATTTTCAAGACTAAAGAACTTAACATAGCTCTTACTGGTCTTGACAATATTCACTAAGTTACTGAAGAGGAACTAAAGCTAAAACAATTACCAAGATTTCATTCTAGTACCTGGCCAAAAGCATCTGTAGTTAGGCAGATATTCATGCACTTCAATCCTCTGAAATGCTTCTGACAATTTAAACCATGCTGCTTTTTGTGCAGTACTGACCCTTTGCACTCAAATAATTTGCTTATTGTTTTGGCACATGAACTACTCATCACTTAATTGGGATCTTTTCTTCTCTACAGCTCTCATGTGCAACGTACATTTATGTACATGTAAAAAGAAGTATTTTAATAAAACATTTTCAGACTGTAATGCAAAGAGATATACAGGTTGTTAAAGACAAGATGGTACTTGAAAAACTAATAGTGTGCCAAGACTAATTACCTGCTGATTTTGTGCAAACAAAAAACCTGCCTCTATCAACATCACATCTAAGGAAGCCAGATCTGTGGAATTAAAGCTAGAGTAACACCACAGTAACTCTAGCTCCCTGCAGATGTCAAGAAACCACTCACAGGACTGTAAAGGTATCTGAACTGTGGTCTTCCATGGCTACCCAGGTAGCACTACACACTTCATGTATATTGACCAGTTGCCTGGGCAGTGTTCGACAGCTGAAATCTGTCTAGCCTTCACTGCAGGAACTGCTTAGTTAGTTGGTCCCCAGCATGTCAGAAAGTGTGTGCAGGTCAATTGTCATTGACCCTCTAACCCGTTACCTAAACATTTGGCATTTGATGCTCAAATACCAAGCAGCAATTCTACACACCCAGTCCAGCATGCACCCACAAGGGATCCTTCCTCTTCTTTTTACCTGGGTATATTAATAAAGATGAGTCCTTCTATACTTGGTAACTCCACCTCGTGCTGGTCCACTTGCAGCTTTATGTCCTTGTGTAGGTTTCTAGTGTGACTTATCTTCTGCAGCCCAACTTTCACGTAAACTCCCTTGTTGTGAAACCTAGGAGCAGACAAGGATCTTGTAAATGAAAGGTAAGACCAGGCATAGCCCTCTTCCCTGTATATATGCCACTACTGTCCTCTAGCAGATGCGTTTAAAAAGTTTTTCAGTTAAAACCCATTTCAAATTCTTCTAGCTTTACTGCATAGAAAGCATAAACCATGAACTGCTACTTTACATACCTTTACTTAAGGGATGATTCTGCTGTTGAGGCATGTGCAGATTGTGAAATTTTATTACAGAAAAATTGTCCCTTCTTGAAGCACTGCTTGAATACAATGCCTCTTTGAAATGTAAACTCCTGGACTTGAAGATTACATTTTTGACTTCAAGGTCATCATGACCAATTTTAAATTATTTTCTCATGCAATGCTACAATACTTAGGGCAAAAAAACATTTGAAAATCTTTGCTTTACACATTCCTAATTAATTTGAAATATACTTAGCAGCAGAAATGTAAAACAGGCTTAGTAATCTCAACTTGTGACAGAGCTCTAACATCTCTAATTTTAGAATAAAAAAAGATGAGGAGGATTTTTATGATATCCTTAGAAATGGCAAAATATTTTAAGAATAACATAAACGAAAGATAGTTAAACACACAGACTATTTTCTTCTATAATGGAAACCTTTGGATACATGGTCTTCAGGGCAACCTTAAAATAAAAAGCATAAATTTCCATTATTTTGCCCTGCTAGTACATGAGTGTCATTGGAGTTTAGCTCTGCAAAATTCCTCTAGCATTATGTCTAAATACCGTAGACATTGAAGTGGGGAAGACAGCCAATGCAGGTTACAGCCAAGTCTTCAGACAGAGACTTTCCAGTCATCTTAAATTATTACATTGGGAATGATTAGTCCTATGTCCTAACAGTTTAAAATAGCACCAAATTAAAGGTACCTCATGTAACGCCATTTAACATACACTTCTGCTCTATGCAAGATGTGTCTGTGCTAAGACAGCTTTTGTCTAATTTGGATACAACTGAAAAATACTGGAATATCAGTAGGAAACACAACACTTGCAATATCTCCAAGAAATATTAATTTTTGTTGCATGAAGAAGGAAGCCTTCAGTAACTGAAAGAATACTTCACAGGGCCCTAACTGTAGAACAGTTATATATCTCTGTAAAATAAGTCTAAACTTGCATTAAATTGCACAAAATATTCTCCCAAACCTTGCATTTAGGAAACTGCTTGCCATGGCAATCTCCTTCCATTTTGGATGGTACAAGCAAGATGTGATCTCTTCTATAGTATGCATTCCTAAAGACTGCTCCAGGATCCCCTGGGAATGACTTGGATGAAGAGCCAGATGTCTCCTCAGCAAGTTCACCAACAACACAAAGCTGGGAGGAGTGGCTGATACCCCAGACAGCTCTGCAGCCGTTCAGAGAGACCCGACAGGCTGGAGAGATGGGCAGAGAGAAACAATATGAAATTCAACAAAGAGCAAAGGGAGAGTCCTGCACCTAGGGAGGAATACTCCCATGAACCAGCACAGGCTGGGGGCAACCTGCTGGAAAGCAGCTCTGAGGAAAAGGACCTGGGGGTCCCGGTGAACCACAAGCTGTCCATGCCCATATGCCCTGGGGGCCAAGAGGCCAACTGGATCCTGGGTTCATTAGGAAGATTATCACATGCAGGTCGAGGGAAGTGATCCTACCCCTCTGCTCAGCCCTAGTGAGGCACATCTTCAGTCTGTGTCCAGTTTTGGACTCCTCAGTACAAGAGAGACATGAAGCTCCTGGAGTGGGTCCAGTGGAGGGCAACAAAGATGATTATGGGACTGGAGCATCTCCTTAACCAGGAAAGGCTGAGGGATTGGGCCTGTTCAGCCTCAAGAAGAGAGGGAACTTTATCAATGTCTGTAAGTATCTGAAGGGACAGTATCAAGAGGATGGAGCCAGGCAGCAAGCAAGGACAAGAGGCAACAGGCAGAAACTGATGCACAGAAGTTCAACCTGAACATGAGGAAGAATTTCTTTACTGTGTGGGTAACTGAGCACTGGAACATATTGTCCAGAGAGGGTGTGGACTCTCCCTCACTGGAGATATTCAAGAACCATCTGGAATGCAATCCTGTGCCAAGTTGCTCTGGGATGACCCTGCTTGAGCAAGGAGGCTGGAGAAGATGACCCACTGTAGTGTCTTCCAACCTGACCCACTCTGTGATTCTGTGAATGAAGGCAGATGCCTAGTCATTAAATTTTACAGTGTGAAAAAAACTCATATAATTTGGCACTCATCAATGCAAAGACCATCGCTGTCACAATATACACTATTTTTATCTGCCCTGCAATGCAAGATCAGTGTTGAATTCCTGCAGGGGTGTTATCTCTCCACTTTGAGCTGCTAGCTAAAGGTAAGCAGTCCACAGCATGTAAGAGACTCTACTGAGTGAGGCCAGAGAGCACACTCTTTTTGGCACATTTATCACTTTAAGGTCTTGCTTCAGAAGAGCACTCAAGCCCATATTTCTTCCAAGGACTACCTGCAATTTTTGTTGCCACAACCCAAAACTTCCTGTTCTGCACTCGAGAGTAGCCAGCTCACCTGCCAGCAGCTGCTGCATCTTGAATTAAATAGATAAAATTTTTAGTTAATTTACTAGAAATAATTAAAAAAAAAAAAACAAACCAAACCACTAATATTACTGACAAGAGCGTGCACTTGTTTATGATGGGGAAGCATAAATTCAACTATTTTAGTTGTAATTTTCACAGGCAGTCAAAGATAAATATCATGTGTCAGCACTGTTAGCATGCACAAGCTTTTGGCTTCCACAAAAAGGTACCTCATTATTTCATGTTTCCTTTTCAGAAGTACATAGCCCTTTAGATTTGGGAAAAAAAATTAATTCTCTTCTTTCCCAGAAGTCCTGCAAGTCATCCTGCAAGAATGATACCAAGACATTGTCCACTGCACTATGGATGCTACACACTGGGAAATGACTGAGATGAAGATGATAGTGATCATCTTGAATGATGTGAAAAGCACCTGTGAAAAGCACACGGGGCAACAGCAATCAAACTATTCCCTTAAATGCAGTGGCAATAAGAGGAGGATGCATATTTTGAAATGCTGCAGCTTTGCAAACATGGAGTAGTATATTTTGAAGAAAGAATGAACATAACTTGTACATTATATTAACTGCACAAGTCCATGAAAAGTTTTACTTACTAGAATGGACACTGCTGCACACAAACTTACTGCCTGATTTTACTAACTGTTGCTTTCAGTCAAGTGTATTGAAAATGCAAACCAGTGGCTAATAGCAACTTATGTACCAGGAACCACCTATATTTACATCTACAACTGTATTAGTCAGTTTTTAAGAGAAACACCATGAGCAATGCCTGTAATGATAGGCAGAACACTACAAGATAGGTCAGATTACACATCATTGCAATCATAACTGGTCAGAGAATAACTTTAATAGTTATAGTTTGAACACTGCACAGTTGTAACTGGCTGTAACTCTGGCAACCAAGAGACAATTTAGAAGGCATTTAATCACAAACATATGGGAAAGTAAACAAAAACAGTTTCCATAAGGAATTACATAATTAATTACACAGACATGATTTCTTTTGCTCATCAATTTGAGTAATTATGGGAAGAAGAAAAAGTCCCATTACTGGTTGTAGTGCATGCCAGAGAGGAGGAAAGTTTCTGTCAACACATATTTAATAACATTCTCACTTGAGATACAGAGAGTTTTTTATCCTCAATACCAGCATGCAGGTGCTGCAACAGCACTAGGCAAAACTGGAAAAGGTACAGTAGAAGTTCTGAACACTTCTGAACACTGCTTATTGCTCATGTACCAGCACTGCCCTCCCTCTTGCTAAAGGCTTTGAGCAAGAGGTATTTCCACTATCTCAAAATTTCACTGAACTCAACAATGCAGTCATTGGCAACTAAGAATACTGCATAACAATATCATGGCTTCCAAAAACTGCTTCAGTGCTCTCTCTTGGTAGAGGAAAAAAAACCCAAACCAACAAAACACAGGAATTTTGTGTCTATGACTTCCTGGCTAGCTTAATTCTTCCTTTTCCCAGCTCTGTCACAAGCAATATTAGTGGATACCTGTAGCATTTAAGATTATCAGTTGTAATGTAAATTAGAAGTAATGCAATACCACAGAATTGACCTTCATACCTAGTTTCCCCAGGATTACCTGCTATTAAATTTTCCTGGTTCTTCTTCTCTAGCATGATGAAAGTCCAAGCTCAACTCTGCATCAATGCCAAGACCACAGTAATTGTTCATCTGTACAATCTGACCAAAAGGGGAAAAAAAAGTATCATTTCCTGCTTACATTTATAAATGAAAAATGAAGATGTTCCGAAGTTTTTCAACAAAAGCAAGCTTTGCAAATGATTCTTCCAAGTCACTTGCATCTTGACAGATTCTGGAAAACATTTTCCAGAAACACTGCACTAAAAATAAAGCTGCATGAACAACTGTTGACATGCTTAGTCATTATTTCCAAAGTATCAGAAACTTCAAAATTTAATATTTTAATTAAAAGTAACAAGCATAGTAAGGCAGAAATAAAAACAAACACAGAAATAAAACCAACTCAGCCTCTCAAAGCAATTCTATGCTATAACTTCACAAGCTGCTGAACACTAATGCCACTATTATTTTTGGCATCAGCCATGGATTTATATTACATCATTGGGAAGACACTCTTACTTTGGAAGGTGACCAGCTTACACCAGATGAATGAACAACTTGATTTCACCTACTCAGCTGCATTTTAACTAGCTCTCCATATTCCAGCCTCAAGTTTCTACAGATTTTGACCACTTCTTCCATTAAATCTTTCTTTGCATGCCACTTTATTCCATAGATCTTTTATCCTAGGCCTTATTGTCCCATCCTTCACCTTTAAAAAGCATATTAGGCACCATGGGAAAGAAAGCCTGTCTCCACCAAGTTAAAAACAGCTGGAACCTGAGCATCTTAAATCCTTCAACTGACTCATAATGCCTAGGATTTTCCAGTGACCAGACTAAAATCTCGGACAATTGCTACCACTGTTACTATTTCCCACTTTTTTTTTTTGCAAGCCCCTTTGTCCAATTTCTTCCTTTAAACTGAAAAGAGACAGAATCAGGATTCACATAGAGCTCCAAAATCACCATCTACAATCAACATTTTTATTTTCCTAAACAAAAACAAGCTCACATGAACCAAGTGACAGTGACTTTTACTCAAAAAAAAAAAAAAAAAGCAAGTAACAGGTCTCACATATACAGACATACAATGGCAGTAAAGATGATGGATGATGGAAGGATTTACTTCTTGTATATGCTAACAACTTTGAGTAATTTCTTAAACTGTGAAAGAAAAGATGAGAGTACCTCTTGGGGAAGGGAGTGGTTTTTGGTTGACACTCCAGTTTTACAAGTGTTTTGGAAGTGTTTTGGCATTTCTTTTAAAGCCTTTTCTTATTTGAGAAATAATTTTCTTTCCAGATGAAGCAAATAGGAATGCCATCACCATGTGAGTCTTTTCATTAATCTTCTATCAGATGCTTTTTGCTAAACAGCTACAAAAGATGCTCTGCAGTCAACCAGCCCTGCCAGAAGCAAAACACTAGGTCCAGATGTGTGCTGTATTCACTAGGACACAGCTCAGTAAGGCCCAAGCACAAAGACAAGTGAGCAGTAAAAATTAAACTACGTTGATACCCATCCTCTTTGGGATTTTCGCTAGAGCAACAGTTCCTAAGAATCACACACAAATGATGCTCAGCTCACCTTGGGAGGCTCAGGTTCTGCAATGCCATTTTCTGCACCTTCAGCTGGCTCTTCTGCATCCAAAAGGATAGTCCAGCGATCCATAAGAACATCATCTGCCTCATCCACAGAAACCAAAATGGAGTACGGGTCCTCCCCACTGTAGCCAGCTCCCCAGCGCAAGACTCTCCCCAGGTCATTACCTGGGCAACAGTGAAGAACACCAAAAGGTGACCGTGTTTCATAATCAGTGCATCAGCCTTGTTTCACAAATCACACTGTACTAAGGTGCTCCAATCAAGTCACAGAATTAGTTTGTTTGGAAGGAAGAGTTAACTAGCAGAAAAAAAAAATCTAAGCTGTGCTGTGTCTGCATATGTGCTTACCATTGCATACAGACACAATGGAGCATCTCCACAAAACGTGGCAGAAAAACCTCTTGTGGAGTTGAGACAGCAGGGAGCAACTGAGTTTGCTGTCTTACAGCAATGGCTGATGCACGTTCGGTTGTCAGGAGGAGGATATTTTGCCCTCCAACTGCTGCCCACTCACCCACACATACATCAACACTCCTGCTGCTTGTTTCTTCTGATGCTATTTTTCTGAAAGCATGACTGAAGTTTCCTTGAAAAGCTGATACTGTGGTTTACTTTCCAGCACCAGCCAGAACTGAATCTCATGGCATTTTGGCTGCAAAACTGAGTCCTGTGTCAGACAGATAAAGATAAAACTTTCCAGAGGGCTTCTGCGCTCAGGTTCTGTTCTTGCTGTGATTCTCACCTGTTCCTAAAGGTAAGATGGCAACTGAGGGCTCTGAGCACACCAGCTTGTGCCTGATCTCCTCGAGGGCACCAAGGACCCAGCCAACGGTGCCATCCCCTCCGCACACCAGCACTCGGAAGGAAGGGACTTTGGAGAACGTGTGAAACCTCCATTGTGAAGCAAAGCACATGGGAAAACAAAAGTTACAATGGAATATAGGAAATGCAAAGTCCCTATAAGCTACTGAAAATAACACAGTATTACTGGATTTCAGCCCATGCCCCTTTACCGTTAGTTTCTGGATCAAATTCAACAAAGTGAATGGAAAAATATGAAGTTGTAGATAAAGATGATTTAAAAAAGAGTGAAAAACCATATTCCTCTAGGATTATTCACAGACAGAACTAAATGGTTAATCACTTCCTTTTTCAAGGGCACAGAGACCTAACTAGTCATAATTTCAATGTCAACATCTGTAACTCTAAATCCTAGAGGAGATGTGGATTATGGGTGGTGTTTTTGTACTTAGTCATAGGTATCACAGTACATTTTCTTCTTCATAATACTGTTTTCCTGGTGATGCTTACCTTTTGTGGCTTTTCATCCTACATACCACTATATCATGCAAAAGAATTGTTATTTCCCATTGCACAAGAAGCAATGAACAAGCGGGAGCATTTTGCCATAAAGCTACAGAAAGATTCCAAAGCCAAAACAAAATGAACTGGTTACCGAAGTTGCAGCTTGAAGTGTATTAAAAAGAAAACAGAATTATACAGTTCTGTCAGAAAAATTAGTTTGTGTAGCTTGTTTATCTTGTCTTCTACATAAGCTGCATTTTTCCCACAAAGCTTTTGTTCTGAAGATCTTGTTATGACAGTTTTTTTTAAAGTAGTAGTGAAGAAATGAGGAATAGGCTACAACCATCACTTTCAGTTTTATGAAGCTGTAACAAAGTGAGGTTCATTAAATCAAGTCATCAGTTCCTGTCTTCCTACAAGCACATTATGTTCTGTTCCTTGTAGAAATGTTGCAGCTGTGATCAGGCAAACCCTGTTAATTCTGCAACTGTGGCCAAGTTTCAAGAATCAAAATAGAAAATTTTCTTATACTTTCCTGGTAGTTCCCATGAAATATCAGAAGAAATAAAAGCAAAAATCCATCCTCATTAGGAAATATTACATTTCTCTTTCCATCTCCATTCAAATATAAAATCTATTTATTTTCAATAATTATTAATGTGAATCTAGTCAACCCTTTTAAAAAATAACAAAACCATGTAAATTAAAAAATTAAAATTAAAACATGATGACTTACCCAGGAAGTGGGCCCCCATTAGTAAGTTCAAAGACTTGATGGGGGTTTAACAACTTTCTAAAACTGTACAGCAGATCCCGACCTTTTAGACCACCACTTTTTGGATTCACAAATACAAGAAGTGGGCAACAATTCTGTGGTATCTTGGAAGCCTGAAAGAAAACAAGAAAAAGGATAAGTCAATGTCATGAAAAGGCAGGAAAATTACTACTGCATCTCAGATATTACCTGATCCTTCCTTGATGCCTACTAAAAAAATCCAGATTCTATAAATAAAAAGATTCCATGTCCAGCCAATGGACAGGTTAGCTGCTGATCTTGCTTCCCTAGGAACTGAAGGTACAATTGAAGGACTGGAAGTACACATTTGAGCCTAACACTAGAAACAAAGTCATTTTAAGTAGCCCTTCCTATGCATTTTCAGTAAACAGTCTGGCCAAAGAACAGTGTGAAGGATAAGAGTTCTGTACAATTAAAACAGTTTCCTTGAAAAGTGGGAACTTTTCCCACTTTGGGTTGGTCCCCAAACCAACTGAAAAATCTTTCTTTAGTTTTATGGTTGTCTTAGAATGCATGTCAGTTTACAAGGACAAAGCATTCAAAACTGAAGATGCTCAGGGCAGACAGTGGTGTACCTCTCCCTATGAAATTAGAAGCTGAAACTTCTTTTAAAAATATGTAAGCTAAGCTTTTTCATCATGAGGATTTACTCAGGGGTGCCAGTATCTTATGACCTACTGAAGCTGCAGCTGAAAGCACTCTCAAAGCCTCCAGAAACTGCAAAGGAAGCCACTGGACATGGCAGAGGTGAGATGTCCTGGGGCACTCCATGGACTGCATAGGAACAATATCTGCAGCTTCAGTGGAGGTCAAAACTTCCAGCCAACAGATGCACCTCAGGACTAGTGTTCATCCAGCCTGTCCGCCCATAAGTAGTTCTGTAAAATGATTTCTAAGTAGTTCTAGAAAGATTAGAAAACCCCAGCACATCTTTCATCCCTCCTGCCACAAGGCTGGGGTGTAGATACGTGCCAGAAAAGTCCATTGGACATTTCAACAACTGCACCTCTAAACAGAAATGGTCCCTAAGTTGTGGTAATTGTTATTTACAAATTGGACAGCATTCAGGGAACAGCAATTTGTCATGCAGCTGACCGGATGGATTCAGGGAACAGAACAACAGTGCTAAATATAAGTCAATTTAGACAAGAATGATTCAGGGGTCGGTGAGGCAGCAGCATGACTGCAGCGTGCAAGCATGTGGAGAGATACCAACAGCTACAGACTGGAGGAGGCGGCACCCAGAGAGCCTTTCAGCTGCTGCCTGTGAGCAACCACCAGAGATCATGATCTGAGGTGAACAACAGAGAAATCGGGTCAAATTTATGAGTTATATTTGTGGGGATGAAGAATGGAGTCTGACATTGAGACACCCCAGACCTGTGACCTGATTTAGGCACCTTACAAACAAATGATAGTTTGGGTCTTCACAGTACTTGAGAGATTTCTTCTAATTTTCTGTTCTTAGAAGACCTGGGTGCTAATCCTCTGCAAGTCACACCCTGCCAGATGTGCCAAGATGCTGACAAACACATAAAAATCCTTCTCCTCTAACACTGCCTGGATGAGAAATGTGCTCTGCCATCCAGTGTGACTTGTCTCTTGATAAAGAGAAAACACATTGAGAAGAGGAACACTAAGCAGGTATAAAGGCTGGTGAAGCGGGCACACACTGTCCCTTCTTTACTCATCCTTCAGATTCTACGAGACATTCAGTTTGAAAATATATCTGTTTTCTTGAAAAATAAATGAGCCAAACAAGGGCAGTTTAGGGGGACAAACAGCCAAAAGAATATCAATGTTTTATTTCACTGGAAAGGTTCCACTGCAGACAAAACAAGAAACAAGTAGATTGATGACAGAGGCTGAAAGCTGTGCACACAGCTCTCTCTAAAGGAACCACCTTCATGCTAAACTGACAACTGAAGTCGAAACACCTTTGGCCTCTAAATTCAGGCCTTATTGGAAGGGGTGAAGCAATTACTCAAAGCATGCCCAACACATAACAAGGGTAATATATTCATTTCTGTTAAGCACATGGAAAGGATATTTGTAGGCAGCAAAGGAAGTCTATGGAACATAATGCACGCCACTGTCACAAAAGGGATTCCCTGGGTATTAAGTCAGCAGCTCAAGGATCCACACATCCCAAAGAGACAAGTGGATTTTATCCCCTTGAGCTATTCAAGCATTCATGGAAGAGTAAGCAGAGCTCTGGTGTTTTCAGATGTAAAGGCCATCTTGTTACTCTGTAAATTCCTGCATCATCATGTGCCATAACCCACTTAGAACAGCCCTTTGATAATCATGGAATCATCAAGGTTGCAAAACAACTTTAGGACAATAAAGTCCAACCACCCACCCAACATTGCCACTCTAACACCTAAACCACTCAACCACATCAACCAGCACCAGATGCCTCTTAAACACCTGAAGGAATGGTGTCCCCCCTGGACAATCTTTTCCAATGCCTGACAGTGATAATTTTTGCTTTTTTCTAATATCTAATCTGAATCTTCCATGTCTCAGATTAAGGCCATTTCCTCTTGTCCTCTCACTGCAGGCACGGCAGGAGAGACTGATCCCCACCTCACTGCACCCTCCTTTCAGGGAGTTTTAGGGAGCAGTGGGGTCACCCTGAGCCTCCTCTTCTGGAGACTAAACAACCCCAGCTCCCTCAGCCAGTTCTCATAAGACATGTTTTCTAGTCCTTTAGTGATCCTTGTTCCCTTCTCTGGACACACTCCAGCACATCAATGTCCTTTCTGAAGTGAGTGGCTCAGAACTGGACACAGAACTCGAGGTGTGGCCTCACCATTGCTGAGTACAGGGGGACAATCCCTGCCCTGGTCCCGCTGGCCAGACTATTGCTGAGACAGGCCAGGATGCCATTGGCCTTCTTGGCCACCTGGACACCCTCTTGACTCACGTTCCGCCAGATGTTGACCAGCATCCCCTTTTGTGCTGGGATGCTTTCCAGCCACTCTGCCCAGCCTGTACTGCTATATGGGGTTAAATCCCACGAGCAACAGAAGGCAGAGCATCTCTGAAAGGAAACATTATGTCCCATGGGGTAACAGAGCACACTGTTCCCTTCCAGCACTCTTTGTCCAGCTTTTACTCTGCTCTACCCTCTTTTCTGTCCACTTTCTATTTCTTCCTCTTCAGAGGAAGATTAAATTAAATCTTAAATACATAAATTTAATCTCCAGCCATTTCAATTTTATGAACAATACCAGCAACCTGAAACCTCAGGCTTGGTAGAACGCCTGGGTTTAAAAAAAGGGGGTTAACAGGATAATAAAAAGAAAAAAATACTAAATTCTGCAGCTCAAAGTAACAAAAACTTTTTCAAAGAAGAGAAAGAAACCAGCCCAACTCTGATGTCTAAAAAATACCTTACTTGAATGTAACAAGAACATTTGATTATCTTCTCCTCTTCAGGAAATCAGTTTCTAAAAATACTGGTTTGGGACACTTAGAAGTGACATGCTGAACACATGTTTTATATTACTTGCTTCTAGAGGCATGTTCTAATGCACTGGGTTTAAAACCAAGTAACTGAAATAATTCAAAAGCAACTTAAGGGAATCACAACTATTTCTGAGACATGGTACACTCTAAGGCATTCAAAAACACAGCTGTGTTTTGTAAAGTTGTCTGAGATCTTACCCAAGTAACAAATTTTTGCAGGTACATATTTACAGTTTCTCCTGTAAATTGCCAACTATATTTCCTGTCAAGTGCCAATACTGTACCTAAAAATCCCCAAACCAATTAAATATATACCCTGAATGCTACTAGGATTCACAAGCAGCTACAGCGAACACCTGGAGCTAATAAAAAATTTGTATGTACTGTAAAGTGAACAGTCCTACTACTCAAACCCACCTTTGTTAAGTAACTTCCAATGTGAATTCCTAACTATACACACTTAGATGCAGCTATTCAGAATAAAAAGAAGTATTCAAGGAAGTGCTTGTCCTTACAGTGAACTTGCTTCCCATCACAACTCTTCATTAAGCTTAAAGAAGTAAGAAACACTGCTAAATCCCTAGATAAAGGCCAGCTTTTAAGAAAACAAATTTTTTTTTGGTAAGGATTAAAAACTCTTGGCCATTTGTACAGTAGAGCAGGGCTGCTGCTGTGCTTTCTCAAGAGCATACTCTTTGTTACAATTGCAGACAGCCACAAGGGTAGCACTCTTATGCTGCACAATTTTTAAAAGTTCCTTAATGAAGCCCCACTGGGGACAGAGGAGTGAGTTTGTTACTGGGCAGAAGAGAGTAAGAGACTCACAGCCCGAGGACTCCCTTCCCCCTTTAGCTGTGGCTTCAGTGCTGTGCTTGAGGAGTGAAATCTGCAGAAGGGTTTTTGTGTTGGCTGGCATTCAGGAAGGAATTTATTGCTCCTTTCTTACAGACAGCTGAAGGAGGCTTCGTGACTTAGACACGCTGACAGTCACTGTGAATTGCTTAATTTGTCAGGAGTAGCACAACATGGCTTTAAACTGGGGTAAGATGTTTATTATCCATGCTAATCCCCTTTCCTTTGACTGTACTGTGTAATCACATCTCACAACAAAGCAGAACAAAGCGTTCTGTGCCACCAGCCCTACCAGTGTGACAACCACAGCACATCTTCCTGGGCGGTGGGCTGTCTCCAGGAACTGCAGATCTCTCTGAAAAGTAGAATTCAACATTTGCAAATGGCTGCCAAGCAGCATGTTCCATGTGCAAGGACTCACAATGCCCTAAGCACAAAATTTTCTCCACCCTGGCCAGAAAGGACTCATTATCTGATGAGAAATTATGTGCAAGGTGTCACAACACTATTGGAGCAGCAGCTGGATCAACCCCCAAGCCTCTTCTTTATTTTATGGCATATTGCAGAAATGGAAGAATCAGAGAATCATAAAAGTTGGAAAAAGACCTGTAACATCATCAATTCTAACCTTTGACTGAATACCACCTTGTTGACTAGACTGCAGCGCTAAGTGCCATGTCCAGTCACTTCTTGAACACCTCCAGGGATTGGTAACCCCACTGCTTCCTGGGGCAGTCCATTCCAATGCTTGAAAACCCTTCCAGCAAAGGGTGAAAAAGGTGAAAACCCTTTCAGAAGGGTGAAAAGTAACCACTCATGTTTTGGCTAAAACACGCACTTAACTACTATGCTTTTAAGATGAAATATTTGTGTGAGGATTTAGTAGAATGAATGAAATGGAAAGTTTCATCTATTTGGGAACCTTCTATCTATTTTCCTGCTCTTAATGAATCTAAACGCAGTTTATCAGAGGGCACTCCACTAGTAAAAGGCACTTGTGATAAAGCCACAAAAACCTGTGGTGGTTTTAGCCTCATACAACTGTCTGCTGACTCCCTTGCTTGCCTGCGCTGCAAAACAAGTTCTGTTAAATTAGTTCTGAATTGAAAGATTTAGTCCTACAATGTCTTTCACCTTGAATTGATACCAAAGAGTGAAACCAAACTGTCCCTGCAGCTCCTTACACACTGCAGCTAAACAGCTTTATAATATACTGCACTTTTTTTTTTCACACTCCAATGAAGAGCATTTTCATTTATTTCATTTATTTGAATGTTGTGAAATGAAAACACTGTTTGATTAAATTCCTAAAGGCCTGAAACAGCAGAATAGATCAACACATCTATCTGAAAACACTAACTGCTTGACTTTCTAATAAGCAGCTTATGCAAACTGATTCTGCACTCAGACTTCTCAGTAATGGTACTAAAAGGGTAAATTGCTTTGGGTAGACCTGAGCATGCCAGACTAGAACCATGCCTCCTCCTTAGACAGTTTATCAGACACTGAGTAAGCAAATTTCACTTCAGAAAAATAACACTAGCAACCTGGTAACCACCAATACTTCTGAGCTTTTACCAATTTTTAAGAAGGGCTATTTTGCTTTTGTTGTTTTTTTCTTGAGTTTTTCTTTAATTTATCTGGCAATTTGGAAAAATCATTAGCCCTTCATTCCCAATTTCTGTGTATTTCACTCACAAAAGAAATGTCAAACATGGTGTAAATTTAGTATTGTGTCAGTTCCTGTGTATTTCCTGGTACTGTATTTAAATCATCACACATATAAACAAAAACTAATACTATCATAGGCTAAAAAGATACCCATGCCAGGGTTGGAAAGTACTGCAGGAGGTCATCTAGTCCAACTGCTACCCAAAGCAAAGACTGTGATCAACCATTAGTCTACCCTGGGTAATTAGTGAATGGCATAAGCTGGGTGGACAATCATACAAAAAACAACACTTGAAGTATCATTTAAATTAACTCATGGCTCCTTTCAGTGAGATGACCAACAACACAAGCTGAAATGGAAACACAATGTTTGTGCCCGTGCACAGCCCCTCTCTCCTGCTTATGTATTAGAAATTAATCCCCAGCAGCCCCCTGAACTGGAGCTTCTAAAAAACATCTTGCATCAGATAAGAGATAGCAATGTCTACATCTTCCTGGCATCAAGAAGTTCTCTTCAAACATATCCAGCGTCAGAAAAACAGACATATGTAATTAACAGGGTGGAGTATGTTCAGCTTCACATCACAGACAACAAATATAGGCTCATAATGCATTTGTCTAAAACACACCAAAAATGAGTATCCAAAACTTCATCCTGCTTTCTGTTTCTCACAACAGGCATTCTCAAACCTAGTTTGGACAAGGGGGCCTTGATTTCTAAGGACTTCACAAAATGTAATTCCTATGCACACATAAGAGCAAGGCTCTCAGTTTCTTAGGAGGGAGTGTAACTTTTGATTTTGCCAGTTGCATCTGAGCACTACCACTAGTATCTACTCATATAAAAACCATAATTTTGCCTTCAGAAAGTCTTGACAAGTGTAGGACTCATTGCCATAATGCAGTTTCAGAAAGATAGTAACTGCAAGATACACAACACCTCAGCAGAAAGTAACTACAGCAACTCTTTTTTTGGCCAGAACCTACATAATCCTGGTTAAAAATATCACTTCACTCAGTTAATCATTTTCCTCTTCTCAAATTGACTCACTTTATTAACATGAAACCTATTATTAAACAAACTGATTCACATGAAAGTGATTAGTAACAACAAGAATAAATTAGAATCAGGCCTGAATTTGTGAAAGGACTCTTGCACTAAGTCTTTCAGAAGACTATGTTCTTCTGAGATCTTCAAGGAGTAAACAAGGTCAAACTGCCTCTGCTACAGAATGGGGGAAATGAAGATAATATCACTGTGAAAATAAGCAGAAGTATTTTACCTCACGGTTAACGAGGAAACAGATTTAGCTCCCACACCAAAGTTTTGTAAGCATTTTAAGACGTACCAGCTGAAACTGAAACCCCCCTTAAAGTTTTGATCATTGAAAGAAACAAAGAGAAAAAAAAAATGTTTTCCTCCCCCTTATGGTTGTATAGTTAGGCAGCTGCAGATTGACAATTGAACAATAACAGCACAAATGAGTTAACTCACTGAATATATCATATACATGAAGTACAGGCTCTGAAGTATTTTTTTCATCACCCTACTTATAGTATGGCCTATCTGAATAAAACATATTTTCATTTAGTTCTAGCAGAAAGAGTTTTAAGGCAGTTGCTTTTTTCTTTTAAAGACATTTTTTAAATTCAAACCTGTCTCTTACCATAACTGCAGGAATCACCACAGCATTCAGAGGCTTGTCATTGACAACAGTATCTTTAACTAGCATATATATTCTTTCAGCTTCAGAAAAGCATGAAATTTGGAGTACAACAGCACCTGTAAAGAGGCATCAGAACTACTTTTTATATTTTGTATTATTATTATTAGAAAATAGGTCTCATATTACAGCATAAGTTTACTCAGTTTACTGAGGACATTACTCAGCAAAACCTATTCTGCAGTCGTTTGTTATCAGTTGAATTGTGTTCTGTTTTTAAACCTTCCTTCCTACCCTCAAACACACCTCAGATTTTTGTTAAAGCAAATCAACTTGAAGACAAGAACTGCAGCATAGAACTAATGCATATTTAAAGATTTCCTTTGAGCTTCAGGGGTAGGGCCTATTTGCATACTCTTCATACTCTTCATCATTACTAACATTCTGTTCTCATCATGTACAAGTGACAGAGGTATCAGGTTTCATTTTGTATCCAATTATTAAAAATCTGTTAGTTCTGTTCATTAACAGTATCTCAGTAAGAATTACTGCAAGCAAATATTTGGGCTGATAATCAAGTTAGATCTTTATGTTGGCTTAGGTTCTGAATGGAAAAGTTGGGGAAGGAGGGAAGACAAAAAAGAAAAGACAAAATAAATACTGACAAGTTAGTATAAAGTAAGATATTTGGTGAGGAGGAAAACAGGGCAGGATAAGACAAAAATGCAAAATGGACAGTATATGAGATGTAGGCTGGTAACAACATAACACACACATAACATAACATAACATAACATAACATAACATAACATAACATAACATAACATAACATAGGCTGGTAACATAAAAAGGGAGAGTTAGGAAGTTATGAGAATCACAAAAATACAAACATAAGAAAAAAGTGGCAATAAAAACCACATACAAGCAGAAACATCTAAAAGGCACATGCATGTAAATTTGATTTAAGGATGCTGTGACACGGGACAAATATCACAAAACCAAGTATTCACCACTGACAAATTTGAAAAGGAGAAGGTACATCTGAAAGCTTTACAGCTTTTCATATGAAAAGATCAAAATGAGTCAGTATCAATTAGTCATGTGGAGACAGCAAATAACCCAAAGGAAGCACACATCAGTCTTCAAAACCATGCTATAGAAAGACCCATTCAGCAGACATGTGGAAGTTAAGCCTGCCAAAGCATGTGAAACATCTCAACTATAGACACCTAAATATACAGAAGAGAAAATTCCACACTTTAAATTTTTACCAAATGCAGATCTCCACCTGATCACTGCACTAAAGTTGCCCAGAGCCATTGCTGCTCCAGCTGTCAGAAGCCTCATGGCTTCTCCGACCTCACTGAAATAAAATTCATACAGCAAAAGCAAAGAAACAGCTCAAAGGATGAATGCATTTATTTTCTTCAACTTTCAGCCATTGAACTCTAGCTCTTAACACTGCCAGGAAACAGTAACTATGAAACCATCCCATTGAGTCCAAAAGCAATACCAAATTTTAGTATTCTCAAAGTCAAAGAGACTAAAAATCCTTCACTTGAAGGATTTTTAACAGTTCTGCAGTTTAGATTATTCAGTTGAAGTGCAACTTCAAAACTTGTTTTATGATAAAATATTACCTCCTTCTGGTACACATGGCATGCAGCCAACCTCTTAACTTTTTTAAATAAGGTAACACTAATCAACTGCTCTTCTTAAGTACAATGTGTTACATTTTACCTGAAGGGCTTTTTGCTTATGCAGTAAGATTAACATACTCTGAGCTTCCAGCATCTAGTATTAGACTGCAGTTTTGAACATTGACATTGTTTGCAAGACTAAAAATTTTAATGCTTACCTTGTGCTTGATAAACATGACTCAAAGATACTACATTTGCTGTAAAGAGTAAAAATATAAACACATAAAACCTTGGGTACATTTAGAGTAAATATTTAAAGTATTTTTAAAAGTTACATAAATATAATATAAATAAATATTA
>WBNO01026308.1:16950-28894 GCA_013400575.1 Peucedramus taeniatus | reverse complement strand
CAGATAAACACTGGCACAGCTCTTGAAGGAAGATGATTCTTCCACTGAAATCTGCAATGTTTATTAAATAAGAAATTGCGGATTTTTAAATTTTTTTTTCAGTATCTGTTTTTAAAATTACCATTTCAGACAATTTTTTGGTTTCTCTTTCTTCATCTTTTCCAGAATACAGATCCGATAAGCCTTCCTATCAATTTCATACTCTGCACTTTTTGTAGCTCAGGAGATATGTTTCCAAATTAACACTTCAGTTTTTACTATTTGAAATTTCTGTAATAATCTCTGAGAGTAAAAAGGCCCCTGGCCCCAGCAAATTCAGGAGACCAAACATGAAAAATTTACAGTATGTGTTTCTATCGCTTCTATTACACACCATTCCCCAGGATAGGCACAAACAATCCAAGTGACAACTTACAAAGGACACTGCACAGAATTAGACTTTGTAAGGTCTCATAGAGAACCCAGAAAACAGTTAAGCACACTTAAATTGTGCTCCACTGTAGGAAATAGTTATTGTAAATTACTGAAATGTTTTAATATTACAGTTACAATGACACTGTTTCAAATATTTTAACCTTACAGCACAAGTACTTCACTAGCCACCCTTCCGTCACTCATCAGTTCATAGTTAATGTAATTTTCTTTACCCTTTAGAGTTCATACCTGGGAATGCACTCAGAAGAAAAAAATCCCTCTGTTTTTTGGCAGCAAACATTCTTGGATAACATAGCATTGTAGAGGAAATAATTTCTTTTGGCACCAGTAAAGCTAACCATGACATCCCAGCAGCTGGAATCAGCTCGTAGCCGAGTTTGTCTAAAGACTAATTGCCTCATTTGGTACACTACTAAAACTGGCAACTGGAACAAGCACTCAGTAGGACAAACTTCAAATAAAGCTGTAATCTGCAGGTGGAACTTGAAAAAGGGACTTGGACCTGAAACTCCTTGTGAGAAAGTACACAGTGTCCTCCTGTCAACCACATACTCACCAGTTTCTCCAACATAGATATGGTTTGTTTGAACAGCTATAGACCACTTTGGTTACTGCCCAGGCAACATGTCTATTCAGTGAAAGAAGCTGCTTGAAGAACAGGCTGAGAATATGAAAAATCTGCCGCTTTTTCTGGAGACCCACTCTACAAGAACTATGTAGGACTTGTTGGTTTTTGGGGACCTGAGGCAGTATCCTAATTCTGAGCAACTTTATCAAGCACATGTCACCCAGGATCTCAAGCTGCATTGCAAGCAGAGCCTGTCATCACTTGGTTAACCTCAAGAAGCAGTTTAGGAGCTGAATTGCCAACCAGCACATCCCACCAGCAAGCGCTGTGAGAAGCACAGAGCCTGATGTAACACAGCAGCGGTAAGGGGGGTGTTCAAGCCACAGGCACTGCTCTGGAGACTAGACACAACCCAGTCTTCTTCACCGAGCAGGAAACCTTTGTCACACTTGTCTAAACAGGTGAGAGCTTTCCAGAGTGAGCACCACCCACCACTGAGGCAGAGACAATGAAATATGCTTCACTTTCAAATGAAAGCCCAGACATTTGAACACTCTGCAGGAGTTGAAGCATTTTATTTTTTCCAGAAAAACTGGTCGTTTCAACAGCACTCAACAACTCCAGCTCTCTACTAGTGTTGTAATCAAAATGGTTAATCTGCCTTTAACATAATAAAATGGAGCTTATGTTGGATTCCTCACTTAGGAGGGCTCGAGTGAGGCAGAGAAACCAAGGCTTCCCCTTTCCTCTGAGCAAAGCAGGTCCAGTATGCTGGGTGAACAGAGTGGTGAGGAAATGATAAAAGATTTTCTCTTTTGAGCTGTTCACAAGCAGATATGCTATATATTTGGGAATGAAAAAAAAAAAAATTCTCTACCTGTCTTGATAGATATTGGATTTATTGATACGAATTTATGAATAATAAATTCACTGTAATAAAGTGAATTTACAAGAATACAAGAAATTCATAAAAGCATAGCTACTGATTCCTGTATCCTTTTAGCTGGACTTATCTGGAATTGTAGTATTTTTATCATTAATAAAAGTCTGAGTCAATCAATGTGTGAGGCCCAACATCTTAACTCAGTCAAATTTTTCATTTGTGATTACAGGAGCAATCCATCCCATCCCTAACGTTCCTGGGACACACCATGGCAAGAATAACAGCGTTTATCGACCTTGCTTTTTTTACCTTTTCCTTGCTTTTCAGAAGAAAACCTTCTGCTTTCCAAGCCGACGGAAGAGGGCTCATCCCACCCAGCGGCTCTGTTCCAGGAGCGGCTGCCGTGCCCCGCTGCGGGTACCGCAGCTGACCGCGGGTCCCACCTGTGCGGCGGTACTTGACCACTGCCGTGTGCCTGATGCAAGCGTGGAGAGCATTCCCGGGAACAAAGCCGATTTCGGTTTGGAACTCAAGGGTACCAAACCCCCCGGGAAGCCCTCGCTGCCACATCCTCGCTGCCACAACCTTGGCAGTCCCCGCCGCGATTCCGCGCTCCCCGCCCGGGTGCGCCCGGTCCCCGCCCGGCTGCGGCCGCTCTCCAGCCGCTTAATCAGGAGCCACAGGCGGCCCGAAGAGCAGCGTGTCCCGGACTACAGCTGCCAGCGTGTCCCGGGGCTGCGGGAGCTGCATCTCCCGCCGTGCCCGGACAGGTGCTGAGCGCAGCTCAGGCTGGACGGGGGCCGCAGCGGGGAGCACTTGTAATGGCCGGAGCATCTGTGCCTTTCTGTGACACAAAGTTTTCTCCAGGAGCTGCTGATCAATGTAAGTTGGAGTACTTTTCCCAATACTTTTCGAGCTCACACAGAACATTTGAAATTAGCTTTCCTAATTTTTCCTTTCATTACTAATTATCTACTAATTTATCTTACAGAATTATCACCGGGCCTTTCTGTCATTCTTTAGCATTTCAGCTGCTGAAAGATGTTTTTTCTTCTTCAGCTGGTCACTTTTCCTTTCTCTTTCTGTGCTGACACCACCACTGTGGTTTCTCAGACAGTTTTAACTGTGGTGTTTCTAAAATGACTACACCAAAACAGTGTATGGTTATTATGACAAGAGTTCTAAAGCACGAATGCCTCTTTGGTGTGCCCTTAAATTCTTTCACTTTTTGGCTCCCTGGCTGTATTTGGAAGTACTTTTAAGTATGTGTGAAGGGAGAGGAGCACCATGGACCACACAGTGCCAGCAACAGGCTGGCCATGGAAAAGGCTGGCAAGAGAAATCCTGGTCCCCAGGAAGCACTTGAGTACACGTCCAGTGCAAAATGCCTCTTGAAAACAGTTCACTGCTTTGCAATTCTTCTTTAAAAAGAAGCTACATGCAGGGTGTCATACTAACTGATGTGCCTGTCCTATAACACATCTCCCCCTATTTAAATTTACCTTAAACCTTAACAAAGCTTTCATTCTGGAGTGACTATTTTGTATCATTTAGCTGCTTGGAATATTGAGTATCCTGTACTGAATATTGAATTGTACTGTATACAGTACAATATACAGTACATATACATGTACTGTATATTGAATCCTGTATTGGAGCTAAACTTAAGCATTTTTAAATGGTATCATTTTTTTCTGGCAGCTCTTGGTGTGTCTGTATTTTGGGATTTTGCACTGTGTTTAAAATAATCTCAATGCAATTATAGTAGGATATAAACAATATTTTGAGTTCAGTATATCTTTTTATAAGAACTGATTATATGTTATTTTTACTTAGTATGCATAATGTCAAATAAGGAGGTGGGGACATCATCAAAGAGATAACTGGAGATGCCATATGAAATAAAGAATATAAGGAAGTCTCAAAGCACTGCAAGGTAATTATTTTATCACTTGGAAAGTAATATTTTTTGCACACTTCGTTTGTTGCTCCTACCCATACAGCTGTAATGTAGAATGTGGAGTACCTTATTGACATAATGATTGAAATTGATTTTCAGGTTTCATTTTCATAACTTCCTTGATCATTCATGTTAGTTGGGCACAGATGAACTTTTATTCCCTTTCTGTTTGCATTTGCTTATATGTGGTGATAAGAGTATGAAGTGTAGAATGCTAGTGTTAAAAATTGCTTTCTAATCTATACTTCAGAGAGGAGCTTTGATTGCTGAGCTCCAGGTATGGTTACTGACAGAACAGTTCAGATATGTAACATTTTCTGGCAGGAAAAGCTGGATTTACTATTTTTTTCCAAAAAATTACTTAACCTCTACTATTATCTGATTGAATAGTTCACTAAACTGTAATGACACAACTCAGGCCGTAGAGCTGTAAGATGCATTTCGCTAATTTTTTCACTTAAAATTGTGTCATTTTAGGCAGTCTTGAAGCCGGACAAAAATATCTACAATTCTTATTTATTCATTGGCCTGGCAGCTGCTGGTCTAGAGCAACCTGATCAGGCCAAAGAAGAATATAAGAAGGCAATTAAACTTAAACCAAACCAGTTACTGTCAGTTATGGTCCAGATCCACTTTTTCTCTCCCTGAAAAGTGTAAATATGGAGTAGAATACAGGAACAAAGCAGAGCTGAGGCTTGGATCATGTTTTCTTGAAGTCCTTAGTTCTGTGGTAGCTTTGGAGAAGCTGAGATATGTATTATTTTTGTGCCCAATGTAGAACCACAGTGAATTTTAATTTCAGTGAATTTAAGTTTGTATTTATTGTTTAGGCTAGATAGCAGTGAAGCTTAGAAGGGAAAACATTAATTGAAACAAATACAGGCAATTAATCCATGTTTGGAAATTTCTCTGCTTGTAGCTGAAGAAACACTTGACAATGCTTCTCTGTTTTAACTAGTCTATTCAGTTCATCTTGTTTATCTTGCTTTATCTTATTTTTCCAGCTTTCAGCATGAAGTGGATTGTTAACGAATTTTGCTGTTAATTATTTAAATGTATTTAAAATGTATTTAAAATGTTAAATGTATTTAGAAACATGGTGCATGGTGCATGACAGCCTGTTGCAGTATATAGTTACCATGTACTTGGGGTGTCTTTGAGTTTTGTGACACATAAGGTTGCATATTAAGTCAGTCTCTGATAGCAACAATCTCTATTTTTCTAAAGTCCTTAGTATTTTCAATATAAATACCTTTTCAATACCAATTGTTGATGCCTGATTTAAAGGTGCCTGATACTGAAATTGCTCAGTTTTTCACTTAAATTCTGCCTTTCTGTTACTATACAAAACAGTATGATGCTTGGATCTAGGTTTTTCATGGCATGACTTAATGTGATTTGTATATTATCAGTTGTGCAGGCAGGATTATGTAATATATGCAGGTTTCACATAGTTGTTGGTAATTAGCTTAGGGAGCTAGGAAAGCTTTTCACTTAAAATGAGAGGACTCAGAAGGCTGTGCAGAAGCATCAAGGTAGATTCTGCTCAGTGATTACTACATTAACACTTCATTAACATTCACTTCATAGAAGGTAATAGAGTAAGTTTTGTTGACAGAATTTGTTCTCATGACATGTAACCTTTAACATTTTTTTTTTTTTTTTTGTGGTAAGGTGATGATCAAATTCCTATGAGAAGTCTAGCCATCCAACCAAACAGATGTCAAAGGAGACTTAGCAGATCAAAAGCTCTTGTAACTCTATGTAATAACGCAGAGGGTATTGAATACCAAAATTCACTCAGGATTTCTAATTCAGTGCATGCCATTGCTGATACACAGATTAGGCATTAATTTTAAAAAAGCCTTGTCACACTGGTGTGTCAGGATGCTGTAACTGTATAAAGTTTCTTGATCCTGTCCATTTTGATAGGGCAAATATTGGAATAATTGTACTTGAGATTAGTAGTTAAGAGAATTCTGTGTTATCCTGTGTCCTCTGACTAAAATTAGTGCTTTCAAGCATTTAGCTCTGCTAGTTCATTGTCTGCATTAATTAGCAGGTTTGTTTTTCTCTGCTGTAAGTTCATAGCATATATGTCATCCTATTAATAGAAGTACAGTTCTAGACAAAAGTGACTCTCAGTTGTCACTGTAACTGAGTGGAGTGTTCAATTTTTTTCCTTCATTTAAATTTTTTTCAGAAAAAAAATCCCATGAAGTAATTGTTTTCTTTTTAGTCAGTTACAGCAGCAATGAGCAAAACTTTTAGGGTAATCAGTAGTATTTGTTTGGCAGCTGAACCTACTGATTTTGGTTAGAATTTGAAAGCCATTTTTGTATTTTCTGAAAAACCTAGCATGTTTGCATGGGATTTTCTTCCTCTTTTCTAGTGATGACAAGCATAAATGTTGTATGTATGAAACTTGTGAAACTATATCATCAAGAAAATAAATATTTAGAGGTAATTTGAGTACTTTACAGTACTCAAGTACAGTACTCTCTATCCTAAGAAGAAACTTCCTTTTGAACAGAATTATCTATTTTTCATCACAAGAGGGGAAGATGTGGTTCCTACAAAGCCTGAACTCGATTGCCTGTGCTTTGTGTGCTGCTTTCCATGCAGATGATGAGGACAGGTGAAGCTGCCCCAGGGCACCCCTAGCTTTGACCCACCCAGCACTCCCCAAGTCCCTGTCAGCAAGCCCTTGCAGAAATAATCAGTTTACCACGAGGTGGAGCTATTAAATGCAGTTAACGAGGGTCCTGTTTTCTCTTTTTCAGCTCTATTGATTTTTCCACACAGAAATTTCAACATGGGCTGCTGCTGCTCTTCTCTTCATATTCATAGTGCTAGAGATCCAATGAGGTTTTCTCTTTTTCTTAAGGGTTTACCCAAGGACTGTCTGGGTCTACTTTTACTGTTGATTTCATGCAAGAACTGGAGTCAGAATTTGTATTCTTGAGGTCACCTCCCTTATGTACTGTGCCTTGGAAGGTGGACAGGTCCCACACAATGCCCTGCGACTCGTTATTGCTCAGCTGGAAGCAGGTAAATACAGCTTGTTTCTTTCAACATTAATCTATTGTCCAGCTGAATATGTAATGTTGACAGTAGCTGGAAAATTTGCATCAGACCTGCAGTTCTTTTAAGAGTGACAGGGGTGGTTAATTTGTCTCTTTTGATAGGTGGCTGAAACACAACAGAAACTCATACAAATGAAACAGGAGGAAGGTGCAGAAAAGGCAGAGCTGTGTCACATTTGGAAGAAGATGCTCCGGTTACTGAAAGACAGTATGCAGATCCAGGTTAATAAGACTGAACAATGTTTCTGACTCCTACTCATCTAGGTACGTATATAGGTACAGTGCAGCTGGACTTCAAATGGAACCTTAAAAGGGGCTCAGGGCACTGGGGACTCTCAGGGGGATGGCAGCACTGCGGGGGTTGATGGGCTGATGGGCTAGGAGGCTTTGAAGGGACTGGGGAGGCTGTGGGTGTGCTGAGGCTATGGCGGGGCTGAGGGCACGCCACAAGCGACTCACTGCTCCCTTTTCTTCCTAGAGATCTCCATCTGCTTGATGTTTCCAGAAGGACCACTCTGTGCGGGACCAAGGGACCGAGGGGGAGCAGGGGAGGATGGGGCAGCTGCGTTCCCTCTGTATCTTGTCCTAGCCCTATTTGTACCGGGTTTGCATGGTGCCTGTATATAGTTAGTTATGTCTCTGTCTCCAGTTCTACCTCAGTATGCACGGAGCAGTAGAGCTATACACAGTTCTGTGTCTTTAGTTACAGGGACATGGAGTTGTAGTTGGGTACTTTGGTCATTATATAGCTCTGTATGGGTTTGCGTTGTGTAGAGCCATTTTTATACAGAAGTCAATGTATTTACACAAAGCAGATTGTTATCTTTATCTATCTCTCAATTGCTATGTAAATCTACGTTTCTTTGTACAGTTTTCTCCCAGCTCTGTGGGTATTTAAAAAGGGCCAGGGATGTTTGCACTCTCCCTCCATACATAGATTTGTACGGTCGGTAACCTGTCAGCGATGAGATGGTGTGAACTGATAGTGATCTCTGTCACTTGCCATGGAGTCAGCAGAGACATAACTATGTGCAGCAAGCTTGTAACAGAACTTGTTAATAGTATGCAAGAAGGTAGCAAGCAGGTAACAAGCTGTAATACATATCATTTTTCAACTCAAGTTGGCTTTGGTTCACTTCTCTCTGGGCAGTACCACTGGAGTAAGGTGCAATCAGTGAAACTTTGGAACTGAAATGGGTGTTGGTTGATATCATTGGGAGCAATTAGCAGATGTCCACCTTAGGATCCAGGAGGGTTCTGGAGGGTTCTGGAGGGCCCTGATCCCCCTCGATCCAGGAGGGATCAGGCAGGCCTGCCCGCCAATCCCTCAGCAGTGTAAAGATGGGCCAAGAAACCATAAGAGGGTTTGGGCAGGTGGCAGAGCCACACGTTTGGGGAGAAGGAGCTGCAAGGGCCTGCTAAGGAAAGCTCCAATTGCCGTTGGGAAAGTGGGCAAAGGAAAGAAAGCCCCAATCCAAGGGGACATCTCCCATCTTTCAGGACTGCCCAACCCAAACCCGCCCATGCTTCTAGGCCTATCTTAAGTCCCGTTTTTCAGGTTTGAGCATGGGCAAATCACCTGCCCATCAAGAGCCACCCTTGAGCTTTAGCCTTGGCCTCCAGAGCCTGAAGCAAATTCCTGCCAGGCGAGTGAGTCCTGGGAATGCAGCCAAGGTGCTGCCTGGGAAGGTCGGAGATGGGCTCTCTTGCAATTGAGGGCAGAGAACACGCCCATGTGATGGAGATGTCCCATCACACTTTGAAGAAATGGGACATCCTAATGCACCCTGGGACCCTCTGGACAGCCTTGACTCGAGCTTAAGGGCATGCAAAGGAGCAGCAGTGTACGAATCTTGCCAAAAGTGCTGTGGCTTTTCCTCCAGGCTGTGGTGGCCCTGGGGAGAGGTTGCCTGGTAGCCAGATGCAGGCCTGCCCACCTTGTGCTGTCCTCTGCTGTGCTGCTGGCATTGAGTGATACAGGGTGTGGGCTGAGTTGCTTCCTTCTAGCCTCTAAAATTAAGAGTCAAACAAGAGCAAGATGATCAAAAGCACTTAGCCCTTCATGGCACTCCTCCAGGTGTGCTTATGGCCAAATGCATATGCGATGCAGGGCTTCAGCACTTGTAGGAGTTTTGCAAATGAGCATCATGGACAAGAATCCCCAGTTAGAAGTACAGCTAATGAAGTCATTCCCCCTTCACCTTGTTTCTAGTTAAGAAACCACACTGGTTGTGTGGGAAATGTGAAATGGTCTTGGTTCACTGAAGAAACAAGATTCAAAGAGGATTCCAGGAATGTTTGTCTAACAGGATAGGAAAAGTACTGCAGTTAGCTAAGAAACTGCAGATTTAGACAAGAATTGTCTAAAAAACTATGAGATGAGAAAGTAATAAGCAAAACACTTTTGGCCTCAGATCCCCTCAGACTGGGCAGAGGGCAGGCCCCTGGCAGGTGAGGCTCGTGGGTGGGACGCTCTTGCTGCATCCAGACAGAGGGGCCTTGAGGGTCTGGAGGAGGAGCAAGAGGTGGCTTGTCCTCCTCCAGGAGGAACTGGTGGTCACCAAGCTGCAGTAGGAGCCTGTGAGCTCAGCTGCCTTTCCCCCATCCCTCTCCCTGGGCTGGGGCACAGCTAGTTTTGCCAAAGCCCCAGGCCCCAGCCCCTTGGTGCTGGATGCACCAGTGTGTGTGCCAACGTCAGTGGGGCAGAGAGGGGGGACGCACCAGGGCTCTGTGCCAGGGGACACCAGGGAGGCCACCTGCAGCTCACTGGCTGCCTCTGCTCTGCAGCCAGGGCACCACCCTGCACCCACAGCTCTGCCTGGCCCCAGAGCAGCACACTACAGCAAAAGAAGTTTTGCACTCATTAAATTCTAGGTTATGCAGGGTGTCAGTAATGATTCCATAGGGGCCTCACTGGAAAACGGCAGTGTTTCTGCATACATTTTACACCAAAAGGAATATGCCACCCAGTGGAGACTTCTCAGGTACACGCCTGGAACACGGAGTCAGGGACAGCTGTGCTGTCCTTCCTGCGGGAGCCACCAAGAACAGGCATTTGGTAGAGCACGTGTACCTGGGCAGGGCACACAGATGGCACTGTATTGCCTCCCTCACTGCACTCTAGCCCAGACAGAAACTTGTGGCTGGAGATACAAGCCATGCACACATTAGAATATTCTGCTAGATGGGCTGTATTGACCACCAAACCCACAGTTAAAGCAGTGATCTTCAGGAATGTGCTGTTCCTAGAATGATCCAATTATCTGGTTAAAGCACAGCAGAGTCACTGACAGAGGACTCTACATCTTGGAAAAGGAGGGTGGCAATAAGGCTACAGCACCCTCCAGCATCACCCTGGAGCTGGCCAAATAATTGGCCTGTTATCTGAGTCCTTGGGCTGTTCTGGAGTAAAAAAATGGCTTTGGTTTGTTTGGTTTGGCCATTCTCCACTGGCCATCCTCCCCTTTTCCATTTGAAAGCCCCCAAGAGCTGTGCCAGTGTTTATCTGACAGCATCTCTCACAAGGGTTCAGTCTCTCAGATGTTGTAGAACAGGTCTGATCATAATGAGAGCATTTTAGCTCCAACAGGATAATTGGAAATTGGATTTTTCTTTCCGTCGTGTCCTTTGGGATCTTCTACAATTGAGCTATTGGATGTTTTGATGGATAATTGTGATGGTAATGCTGGTGGTGTAATAATAATAATAATGAGGATGATCATAAGTATTTCTTGCAGTTGAATAGCAGCCGGAGACAGTTATTTGGGAGAATTTTTATTAAAAGCCCCAGCANAGAGATCCTGTCAGGGAAATCTCATGGTCACACAAACAAGTTAGTTGGTTGCTGCTTGTCCTGGCAAGTTGCACTGTTCAAGGCTCCCTTTGGCCACATCTTTTCTAACTCAAAGACTCTGCCACACTCCTGCTGTGTAAGGAAACACTTGTGCTCCCACAGCCTGCAGTGTGAAAGGGAGAAGGAAAGGCACAGGGAGATGATGTGAGAACAAATTTGTCATTGTCTGGATGATTTCTGCTTACCATCACAGTATCCAAGCCATGCTTGTTTGTCACTTACCCTTTTCATACCCAACCTGGCTTTCTCCAGCAGGAAAAGGTACAGCCAGGTGAAACACTAACACTTGACTTTGACTGCTACAGGTAGAGGCCTAGGAAAAAAAAATAGCTGAGCATCTCCATGCATATTTTCTGTTGCTGAATTAGAATTGAGAAAAGAGATTAGAGACTAGAGACTAGACTAGATTAGATTAGGATAGAATACTTCATTTGAAAGGGACCTACAAACATCATCTATTCCAAATCCCTGGTCCCTTCAGGGATGACCCAATGTTAAAGCCACATTAAAGACACTGTCCAAATGCCTCTGGAACACTGATAGGCTTGGGGCAATGGACATCTCTCAAAGAAGCATGTTCCAATGTTTGGCCCTCCTCTTGGTAAACAAATGCTTCTTCATGTCAACTCTGAACTTCCCCTAACACAGCTCTGAGTCATTTACACGAGTCCTGTCATGAATCCCAGGAAGAAGAGGTCAGCACTTTCCTCTCCACTCGCTCCAGATGATGACCAGTTTGTGAAGTTCTACATGGCCAAGTTTCCTACCAAAATGCTGTCTTTTAGCAGGGTTGGCAGGATGCTTTCAATATTTAGTACATCTTCAGGACAAAGGTGGAATGAGAGAAGACATGTGGAAGTATCAGCAGAAGAGAAGAGAGAGGGACAGTGAAGGTGGGAAGAAGCAGATGTGGTCCAGAGGTCTATGCTCAAATGTCACCTCTTTGCTTGCATCCTGTGCCCCCATGTTCTCCTAATGCCCCACAGTTACAGTACTAGGAAGGCTTTGGTAGGGAAACGTTGTGTTCCAGGCTCAATCCTCGCAGGAGTAGCTCAGAGAGAAGGTACAACAGTGGCTGGGTGGATTGGATTTTGCTGGTTTTTGACCCCAGGACGCACAGGTGTAGAAACTGCAGTGCCACCAGCCCACATTGTCTTCT
>WBNO01026308.1:0-16869 GCA_013400575.1 Peucedramus taeniatus | reverse complement strand
TGCTTTTCATGACCTTTCAAATAACATGAGATATGAAAGACCCAAACAGAAATCCCAAAACAAAACCAAAAGCAAAAAAACCAAACCAAAGCAAAACAAAACCCCAAAAAAACCAACCAAAAAAACCAAAACAAACAAAAAAAATCCCATCCCAAAAAAACCAACCAACCAAAAAAAAAAAAACCACCACCACCAACAACAACAAAAAGCCACCCCAAAACTCACAAAAAAAGACAATTAAAAAGAGAAAAAAAGAAAAAAGAAAAAAAAAAAAGAACAAAACTGAACACAGGTACCCCCAAAAAGGAGTTGGTCTCTCATCAAAGCAAACGTGATCCAGTCCTGCCATCAGGATGATGTCTGCTCAGCCCCTCCAGTTTGTCCAACTTCTCTCCTGTCTAAACCATAAATAACTCTTATCTGGGGAACCAGAGATTTGTGGCCACATCAACATGCTACATCCTTTGTCCGCTCAACTTTTTGCAGGGTTTCATCAGGCTCCACAGAAAAATTTCCCCTTTTCTTTGTAGTCCATCAGTCCCTTCTGTGCAATGCTTGCAGGGCAGGTCAAGCAAGTAACACATTGCTTAGGAAAGTTCCTGAACATCACTAGGGTGCTATTTTTTATCTGCTTTCAGCCTTTTCTGCCTCTCTTACTCCACTTTCACCCCATCTGAAAAGAAAAGAGAGGAGCATAACAAACCATGTGAACAAGTTCACCGAAACACTGAGTTTTTGCTTGCTAACTTTTCAAGCTGCAGTGGGCGTATCTTGGTACTTTAGTCTGTTCTTTCTAATCAACGTAATACTATCCAAAATGCACAAAAATATACTTTAAAAACAAAAGCCTAAAAATCAGCAAGGTCCTCCAGAAACAAATGAAAACCAGTCAACCAAGAACAAACTGATTGGAGCTGTGCCTGAGTGCTACATCTCTTTGATGGAAATCACTAGACCTTGTATGTCAAGGGATTTGTCAATTGCTGCTTCAGTGCTGTCATAACTCAAGGAGGATGCTGAAAATCTGACAGCTCCTGGTTTTTCAAGGGAACTCAAGGATTTTGTGTTCCTGCCTCCAATGAAAGGAAGCAAATAAAGAGAAATCTGGAAAGCTTAGCACTGAAAAACCTCTACCTTGACATTTCAAACATAAATGCTGGAAAGAGAGGTGTGGTGTGTTGTGAAAGACTCTGTGATTAAAGTTGAGGTCATTTTAAGTGCTTGCATGCACTAAAGGACTTCCCATATAATTTGAATCCTTGGGAAGTCCAGTGTTCATTGATTCCATTAAAATATAAAGGCTATGCAAGCAATCACTGCTCAGTGTGCAGACATCCATCTCTTTTCAAAATAAGTGTTATAATTTGACTCAAAAAAAGTATTGCAGAGCATTCTTTGCTTCTTCCTCAAATGGACACATAAGCAAATACAAAAGAACATTTTGCATCTCATGAGAGTGGCAATTTTCTCCAGGTTACAGTATGAGAATCTTGAATATCTCAAGAGTAATAAATATATAAAAAATTATTTAGCTACAGTTTCCACACACTGATTTTGTATCCTTTGATGATACTGACACGGCTGCAGTTTCAGAGTTACTGTCATAGTTGGGTATAAGGAAGGATGTTCATGGACTTGTATGCCACATGTGACTCATTTTCTGGGATGTTAATCCAAATGATTAAGAAGCCTACGCAAATTTGCTATTTGAGCACCTCAATTTCTTCAGTGTAACACCCTCAATACTGTGAGTATTCAAATGAATTGTTGTTAAACACTGCAAAAAGCATATCACAGATGGTTGAAATTATAAATTTGATACTAAAAGTAAAAATAGTTGATCAAGTCCTGGGATATCCTTGGGGAGCTTGCATTTTGGGGGAGTTTCTACATTCCTTGATCACTTCAAATGCCTACTGCCTTCAAGGAAGACAGAGAAGAAGAGCAGGTTCAGAAGCTAAGAGAATTTGTTGTGACTACTAAATGGGGGGGAAGTTCTCTCTGACTAGTGTGAGGCTCCCTAAGACACAGGCACACTGTCAGGAGTGGGGAGTATCTCCCCAATTCATGGGAGATACTGCACACGCTCCCATCTCACAGCCTCTCCCAAAAGGAAGGGGCTGTTCACACTGTACCCACTGTGCTGTGGGCCAAATTACCTTCCCTGCCACTCACACTTGTGTCTTAGTAATATAAAACTTCAACTGGTTTTATCTTAAATGATTTTCTAAGTAGGGAAAATTTCAGTGAGAGTGAATCACTCAGGGAAACTGGGAAACAGACACACCAGGAGTTAGAAGAACCCACAACTTGACATAAAAGGCTAGTGGGAGAGGGGACAGGTGATTTCTAGCCCTCTTCCTTTGCAACATACTCCAATTGAGACACAGGTAAATACATGAGTCTGTTTAGATAAATAATATACTATCATTAGACCAAGCAGAAAGGAAAGTCAATAAAGTAGGAAACCAAATGGGATACAATGAGGAAAGCAGATAAAAGGAAAATGAGGCAGTGCCACCCAGATGTTTTGTCCAGATCTCTTGAAAGAGAAAATTATTCTGACCTCNAAAAAAAAAAAAAAAAAAAAAAAGAGCTGGTCTATTTTTCAATCATTCAGTTTCAGAAAAAATATTTTATTTTCATAAGCCCTTCATTACTACGTGATTACACTGCCAGTTTTTGACAGAGGTACCACTGTCCTAAGTAAGAAATTTTTCAATTTTCTCACCACCTCAACTGATGGTGGTGAGATTCCTATGACACTGAGCATCAGGGTTTTTTCAAGCTACAGTCACCAGTATAGTTACCAGCATAACCATCATGCAGCTTGCAGCTCTGTTCATGGTAGAATTTGATGCCAGCTTTCATTACTTCAATCAGTTTCAGGGTCAGTCAGCTGGCAGTGAGTGCTCAACTTTTAAAAATATAGAAGCATCAAGCAAATAAAGCAAAATTAGGACCAGGTTGTTGTCCACAACGCCCAGCCTCTCATTTCTCTGACTAAAAGCCATGTACCTGTTGTTGATACTCCCATTGCCAAACACTGAAATGTGATGTTATGCCAATAATATGGTCATGAAATAGGAAAAAAGAACAGTTCTGCATTCCAGAGCTCTGCTACTCTCTGTGATGCTGCCAAATTTATACTGGCCACCTACAGCAACAACAGCAAAGCAGAAACTGGGGTATATTTCATTGTTTGCTTCTTTGGGCCTTGGTAAACACTTCTCCCAGAGAGATTCTGCTGGAGCAAACAGGCTGAAAAAACAAGATACAGCTCTTGTATGGAGCACAGAATCCAAGCTTGTGCCGGGTGTGCATCCTACAGTGACAGTGTTTTTTGCTGCCACAGTGATGTAATTGTGTCCGTGAAATGGAGATGCCTTTGATATCAATGGACATCAGGCTGGGTTTGGGAAGGCAAACGATCCAAGAGGATGAAATCTCTGAGCAATATGCCTGGGACTGAGAATGCAGTGCATTCCTCAGGTGTTACCATGAAACACCAATGGTTTCCAGCAATATGCACAGCCCTTCAAAGTTAAGTGTCTCCTTGGAAAAGTCACTTTCCTATTGTTAAAATGTCCATTGCAACTTGAAGCATACAAGAGTCTGATACATTTTTTTAAACAAGGTTCAGAACTAGACCTATATACAAAAGTAAGCCTAAGTAGGCCAAGAAATACCCCAAACTACTTATCTGCATAGCTGGAATGAGAAGCATATGCTATGACATGTGCAAATGTGTGAATGGATTTTAATGATTTTAATGAAGAAAACATTTTGTATTGGAAGGAGTCCATTCTAATTCCACCATTTCACTAAATACAGTGACACATATTCAAAGCAAATGGCTAATTTAAGGCATTTCTCAAGCTGAGTTTTACTGATTCCTGTGTAATCCACCTCGTAACAGAGTTGCTTAAATGAGTCAAAGAATCATTAAACAATTCTTTTATTATTTCTACAGATATTTCAAATATCATTGACTGAGCAATCTTTGCTTCCTGATCTAAAATGAGGCATACTTTGCTGGCACAAACACCTTTGTCTTGGGTTTGAGTGGGACAGAATTAATTTTCTCCAAAGTGAGTGATATGGGGGTCTTGTTTTGGATTTGTGCTGTACACAGGGTTTGTAATACAGAGACACAGAACTTGCACAGAGTCAAGATCTCTTCTGTTTCTCACACGTCCCCTAAGCTGGATCTTAAGATAGCGGTATCTTATTCATGGAGCTGTACTAGAGAACCACAAATTGTGTGTGGCTTTTCCTATTGAACTGTCTTTATCTCAACCCGCAAGTTTTCCCACTTTAACCCTTCCAATTCCCTCTCCCATCCCACTGGGAGAGGAGTGAGCAAGCAGCTGTGTAGGGCTGAGCTGCTGACTGGGGTTCAACCACAGCAATTACCAAAAAGAACCTTCCTCACAGTGATTTTGTTCCCAAAATATTTATATTTCTTTGGGCAGAAAGACAAGGATTCTAAAAACTCCCAAACGTCTCAAAATTTACTGAAATACATACTTTTCAAATCCAAGTTCTGTTTGCAGTTTTTAGCCAAATATCCATTAGCCAATGAAAAAAACTTGCTTCTTTCACCCATCTTAAGATTTTTCCTGTCTTTGTGGAGGTATGTGGTATCAGATTTTAGCAGTCTAGAATTCAAACCTGATATTGAGAAAGAAGTTCACCTGTCAGGTACTTCCACAGCTTTGCAGTTCAAATAAATTCCCGTTTCCACTTAAAAATCCACTTGATCCCATTCACCCACTATGAGCTCCTGTAAAGTTCTCCCTTTGTAATACCTAGAATTTACTATACTTTCACATCCCCTTTCATCATCAATCTGCATTTTTCATGAACATTGTGTTTACATTAAATTTAGTTATGAAGAAACTGAAGCAAGGAAAAATGAAATTACTCTAGGAATAGCTACATGAGAAAGAGAACTCCTAGTCCTAATCCAATCTACTGATCTACTTGCTGTACCCAGGATTCCTAGAGGACTGAGGAATTATGGTAAAGACTATGTGGACAAAGTTTACAGAAGTTCAAAAGGCAAATTAACAACAATAGGGAGAATAAATCCCATTCTCCTTGTGTTCTTTCATTATGAAGAGGTTTTTTTTTGCTTAAGTGTGGGAAACCGGGACATCTCTCTTGTTGCTTTGGATGGGCTGAGCCCTGGGCAGGGGGGTCAGAGGGCTTGGCACAGAGCCCAAGACCCTTTTGCCTTAGATCTGGAGCCATGGAAAAAATTACCAGCTTCATGTGAAGAGTTACAAACCAGGGAAGGTAGAGTAGAATGATTAGCTTATCACTGAGTGCAGAAATAAAATGTTAAGATTTTTATGATAAGGGTACAGGGGGTCAAGATGGAGGAATCTGGGCATGTACTGTGCTTCTTCCTTCTTCTTCGTGTCTTCCATCTTCTTGGTGATGGTGGCATTTTGGGATTGGTTTAGAGTAGAAACTGACTGTCTAACATAGGTGATAGGTATTGGGGAATAACTGTAAATAATGTCTATGTAGTTTATAGTATATAAAGATACCACCGCCCTGAGGGAGGGCAATGTGCCTTGGACTGACCTGCTGAACGCATCTCGGCTGGTCAGGTAGAACATGCTATAGATTAGAAAAAATAAACAACCTTGAGAACGAAAGCCAAGGAGCTCTGACTCTTTCTTCAATCATCTGGCTGTGAAAAAGGACTCTTGGGAGCATCCTAATCAGGGGAATCCCGAGACTTTAGAAACCTTTCAACCACAAAGTACTGCAGACTTGGGAGGGCATCTCACTCCAAATATCAGTTTGTTCTTTCATGCTTTCTGGAAAGTTTTACTGGTTGTTGTCAGACATCAGGCATTTTGTTTCAGAGTAGTGTTGCCATTTGTATGCTACTCTAAGTTCTTATGTGGAGAAGTGCATTAATCTATTCTCATCATCAAAGCAAGTTAGTTCACCATCTTCCTGCCCTGCATAGGCATGACCACACAACAAACCTACACCCCGTTATTTTCTCTTTGGAGAAAGGATCTTGTATGCCTTTCTATCAAAAAAATACAAGCAGATTTTGGAGAGGAAATGTTAGGACATCCTTAGGAATGCTTCCATTTGATGTGGATTTAAGAGTCTGACACAGAGTCTAGGAGAGGACACACCAGCTCCTCAACACAGAGCTGATGTTTTGTGCCTGAGACTCCCACCAGGTGTTTCCAGCAAAAGCCTGGGCTTGGCCACTCCGTCCGTCCCCCACAGACACAGGGGTGCTGTTGGGTGTCCCAAGGCCATCTCTGCTGTGGGCTGAACCAGCCCCAGCCCCTGCTGCAATGCCCTAGAGCAGGAATATTGCAGAAACTGAGCTGAAAACTGCCTCTGTGCCAGGACATCATTCTATTGCATGACTGAAGAGACAATAAACTGCACGTGCTAAATGCAAGTCATTAATAGTGTAGGTACACTTTGCATTTGCCATGGCCTACAGAGAATCACTAAGGTGAAAGACTGTATTCTGGGTTTTGGTGCGGCTTTTGTTCTGGCCTGTGGGGTTGGTTGGTTGGTTGGTTGGCTGGGTTTTTTTGTGTTGCTTTGGGGTGCTTTTTTTGGGTTTGGTTTGTTTTTGTTTCCCTGTGGGATAACTCAGTCTAATTTTCTGAGAACAGCTATTGAAGTGCAAGTAATTTTTTTTAACTTTGCAGATAAAGTTATTTCCAGATATTTTCACTAGGAAAAGTTCTGGAAAACAAGAAAGAAAGTTTTGGTATGAGTTGCATGAGGGGTTTCTGTCTCCTCCTTCAGACCATTTTTTCTTCTTTGTCTTCCTTCTCTCCCTTTTTCTTCCTCCTTTCAGACCAGAGCAGTAATGGCATCACAAGTGCAGCCACTTAGAGTTAAATAGGAAGGTATTTGGTCCAGGTGTTAAGTGGGAGTCCATGACAAAGTTAGTGATGTTTGGTCAGGTTTTCCCTGTCAGTACAAAGAACTAGTTTTCTATTCTATTCTATTCTATTCTATTCTATTCTATTCTATTCTATTCTATTCTATTCTATTCTATTCTATTCTATTCTATTCTATTTCTATTTCTATTTCTATTTCTATTTCTATTTCTATTTCTATTTCTATTCTATTCTATTATTCCAACACAGAGCAGTCCCCCAAAAGAGGGATATTTTTCTGAAGCACCTAATAGATTAAATGCACTATTTAAATAGACTGAATTTCTCACCATCAAATTTATTTTGCTTAGCAATAAATTAACTGTCCCTAATTCAAATTTGTTTTGCCTTTGATGGTAACTAGTACATGATTACCTTGAGTTATTTCATCTTATTTTCTCCCCTTGTCCTTTTAAGGAGGGGGAATCAGAGAGTGGCTGGATGAGCACTTGGCAGGCAGGTAACAAGGTTAACTATCCACAGAGCACTTCAGGAGCCCCGCATTTATGTTTAACTATAGGAATGCTGACAATTGAACATCACACCATATCAAGTGTGGTCATACAACTTGTCATCCACCTGTAAAAAAAGAGAAAATAATTTATATCATGCTGTGCTTTGGGGTTTGTTTTGCTTTATGGCTTCAAAGTTCAGTGTCTTTCTAATACTGATGTATAGCTGAGAAACATCCTCCTTCAAGAGAAAGGATATATGTATGGATATATGGATGAACATTATATATATATATGTATGTATGTATGTATGTATGTATGTATGTATAAATATATGTAATTCTTTTTGCTCTGTCTGCCAGGTGAGCCCAGGACTGTGCCCAGATATGCTGGTCATACCAAGAGATGTCTCATAGCTCAAGGCTTCTGAGGAAATAGATGATAGGTGATATTCCCAAGCACCAGGGCCTGAAGTCACTCTCTGTGCTGCTTCCTGCTCTACAGTTCCTGAGTTTGGAAAGCACACTTTTGGCACAGTCAGCTGGTGGGTAGTCAAGTGTGATTCCCATGGGAGTTTGGTGCAATAGCCTCTTTGAGAAAACATTTTCCAACATAAAAATTGTGTCTTTTACTCTGAAAACAGCTTTTATTCCGAAACCACCAGCTCTGGTTCTGAGCGTGTCCAGAGGAGGGCAACAGGGCTGGTGAAGGGCTTGGAACACAAGCCCTATGAGGAACGACTGAGGCAGCTGGGGTTGTTTAGTCTGGATAAAAGGAGACTCAGAGGTGACCTTATCACTCTCTACAACTTCCTGAAGGGTAGTTGTGGTCAGGTGGAGGTTGGCCTCTTTCTCCAGGCAGCAACTGACAGAACAAGAGGTCACAGTCTTAAGCTGAGCCAAGGAATATATAGAATATTGGATAGTGTTTTTCACGGAAAGAGTGATGAAGTTCTGGAATGGCCTGCCCAGGGAGGTGGTGGAGTCATCATCCCTGGAAGTTTTTAAAATAATACTGGATGTGGCACTCCGTGCTGTGGTTTAGTTGAGGTGTTAGGGCATGGGTTAGACTCGATGATCTTGAAGGTCTCTTCCAACCCAGTGATTCTGTGAAAAGAATTTCCTTTTTGGAATCCACTGTCACCTACAAGTGAAAACTGCAGGTTATACAGCCTGGCTTTTAAAGCCTGGGTGAAAATAATCACAAGAGTACTCTGAATGTATTTAAAGCTGGCACTTCCCTTCACTACTTGAGTGCCCATAGAATAAAATCTGTTCTTGTTTTACTTATGTCAGCTGGACTACTTCAGAAGCTGCCTCTGAAATTGCTTGTTACAGATTATTTTCATATGGTGCTTAAAAAAAACTTCAGGAAAACCTAAACAAAATACTCATTCTCTTTAAAATTTTCTGAGTATCATTGTAGTCAGCTATAGAGATATATTTTCAGGTTGTCTTCTGTCCAGTATTTAGGCCTTAGACTGAATGTTTTTAATTGAATATTATTAATAACTTGATACATCCCCTAGTTCTGAACAAAAAGCCCTAATATAAGACAGCACATGAGTACAAAATCAAACAGCATCTCATCTTAGTAAATGGATGGTTGCATTTACTTAAGCAGTTTCTGATTCCAAGGTCTTAATGCACCCACAGGAGACATAATGTCCAAAGGGTATAAATAAATATAAACTCTTTCTTGCTAGTTATGCAAATAGTGAAACTCAGCCATGTGTTCTGTTCTGCCTGTCTATCTAGAGTTCTTTTGATTGCCATGTTTCCCTCCCCATTCAGTCCATCTTACAGCTAGGTGCAGACAGTGTTATACGTCCTGAGGTTAAGACAACATGAAGGAGGTACTGTTCATTTATGCAAAAATTATATTCTTCTTTTCAAGTGATCTGAAGGAGTCTGTCTGCAACTGTTGGCAGAAAACAAGTAATTTTGCTCAGGACAGGTTTTGCTTTAACTTATCTTTAGGCCATGGTAAATTCTCATACCTCAATAGATGGAAAAAAAAGATAGATTTTAGATTCCAAAAGGGACCAAAAGGTGAGAAATGTCCTACAAAACTTTCAGTGAATTCAAGCTTCTGCTGAAAGTGATAAATAGTCTGTTCAGGAACACTCATGTGTGTTTTTGGTTTTTTTATAAGGGAAGGATCCACATCTTCTCAGGTGATCCAGAAAGCTGAAGTAACATCAATTTTTATTGTGCATAATCACAGCAAAGTCACTGTGTACGTGACTGTAGAAGGATAATGAATTTATAATTTTTGCTCTTTTTTACATGGTTATTGTCCAGTCACCTTAGCTGCTCCTGCAGACAGAGTCAGTGTCACTAAAAGTGTTTTTACAATAACATCTTATGGCAGCCTCTGAAAAAATTTATGCTGGAAAAAGCTTGAAGAGAGCTAGAGAAATAGAAGCAACGAACAAATACACATTCTGACTCATTGTTTAACGATTTCCTCCCAGAAACCATCACTCTTGAGTGCCTTTTGGAGGCAAAATGATGCCTTTTGGCAGTATTCTCACGGGTTTAATGGCACTGAAGGGTGTTAATTGTGTTGTGTGCCCTTAGCAAACTGAGATGCCAACATATTACAGGACAAATAAAGAGTTTCTTCTGAGCAAACTCTTGCCCATTCCCAGATGGACACCCCAAGAAGATGTAAGTTATTTTAGAAATACCATTTTTTTTTTAAATTTTTTTTTTTTTTTATTAGTATGAAGGAAGAAAATTAAACTCTAGGTAAAATTGTGTGAGTAAATTAGAGTCTTAACTACTTGAAAAATTAACCCATATTAATCACAAAAAGAATTCAGGAAATCTAGATATGAAACATGAAACGGAAATTAAAAATGTGCTTTACTGCCAGTAGAAAATTATAGGCTTTCAAGGATTTGGCATCTGAAAGTCTATATGCACTCAGGTATTGATGCATGAGACACAGAGATGTGGGCTAGTGGCTTTTCAGTCCTTTTTACATGTCTTTGTGTGAATATAAACCTGCCAATAGTAAAATCTAGAAATCCAGACAACAGACAGGAGAAAGATGGGTGGTAAAAACACAAAGGGAGGAAAAGCTTATGACACCTGACAGAAGAGTGGTGCCTTAATCAAGAAGGAAACAAATCAGTCATTGAAGAACTGCCTTTGGAGTCCAGGGGTGACAGTAAATTTTGAAGAGATACAAGGAACTCCAACGGTATATGGAGACCAAGCAAGGCTTTAGAAAGTTGAGTCAAAAAAATCTAGGGATCTTTAAAAGACATATAGTTGTAGCATTTAGGGACATGGTTAACAGCAGTCTTTGGAGTTCTGGGTTAACAGTTGGACTGGATGATCTTTAGGGTCTTTTCCAACCTAAATGATTGTGTGATTCCATTATTCTATAAAGAAAACATAATTACAGGCTTGACTTGAGAGGATGGATTCCATGTGGTGATTCTACCTGGGACGGACACTCCATTCCTGCACTTACACTGCGTCCTTGTCAGAGGATGGCAGGATTACAGGGGCAGGTGAGGAAGGAAAAGTGTCTGATGCTCAGTCCTTTCTGCTTTACCTGTTTCTGGGTCGAAGTACCCCCAGAGACTGTCCATGAGCCATGGTTATCAGAGCTGTTACTAATGGGGCAACCCTAAGCCAGACTTTTCTCAGCTTCTGAGGGTCTCACATTTAGCTTTTACAGCTTTGCTGCATGCAAAATACTTGCAAAATACATTGATTAAAAAAATTAGGCACTGATTTACTTTAAAATTCACTGACATCAGCCACACAGATATGTGAGTACCTGTCTGTATGGACTGGAATACCTGAGAGTTGGAAACTCTCGAGCAAGTATCACCCTATGTGGCTCTCTACCCTAACAGGGGAAGGCAGAAGGGCAGATTTCATTTTTCATTTTCTCTACTTTCTTGAGAGCACTGTGCATGTCTATTACAGTGTACCTGAGCTTTTGTAATTATGGCAATAGTCTGAAAATTGAAAATAGAAAAGTACTGCTCTCCCCTTACCATGCACTAATACCTGTTATTAGCAAAGACCATAATCTTCTGACTCCTTCTGATAGAGATTTATACCACCTTGCAGTTTGCTAAAGAGCTTATCAGAGGTAATTAAAGCCTGGCTGAGCATACTTGCTTTTAAGAGACCCAGAAGGGCTTGCTCCATTTTTATGAAGCAGAGATACTGCCTCAGTACAAATCCCCTCCTGATCAATGGCTTCTGAGACAAATCTATTAAACAGCCCTTCTCGGAATGGTGGAGACAGCATCTCTTGAAATGTCAGACTACTGCAATTTCCTATTAATTTTATAAAGGATACTTTGTGAATATGCAGGGAGGAGATGAAACACAGGAGGTATAGCTGTTCCTAATTAAAAGGAATATTGACCAAGGGGAATTGTCATGCAGAAACTGATCAGCATCCTTAGCTTTTTAAAGATTGTTTTGCAGTATTTCAATTGCAGAGATAATTTTGTAGTGTGGGAAAAGGAGGACGTTAATGAGTCTTATACCCATTCATGTTTGCAGTAGTTGTTTTCCTTTTTGGCGTCTGTGGGTGTCACTCTTCTCTGAAAACCAAGCAGATTTCAGCTTACCTCTGAGATTTCAGTGCCTGCTGCTGTCTGTCATGCCTTCTCAATGTCTTGTCTAACTCATGACAGACCAAGCTGCCAATACCACCTGGAAAACTTGGCAGCTTCATCCCTGGGTTTATTCATACCGGAATCTCCTTCTGCAATGGTGCTCTGCATCCAGCACGATCAAGTCTCATCTCTTTTGGTGCTGCCACACTTGTGTAGTCCCTGCAGTATTCCCCATAACGTCACATTTTATCTCCAGAGTTAGTGCCAGAAATTATTGCAGCACTGGAGTTATCTCAGGCTGCTTTACCACAGTGATGTTTTGCAAGTATTTTTAGCACTGAGTAAAAGGAAGACAGACAACGTTTTCCCCCACTGTTAGCCTGAAATATGTCATCCAGGGAGAGTAGAGGAGAGCTTGGATAGTGATGGTTAGTGGTGAACACAACAGTCACATCCAAAATTTCCAGGTGTTTCATTTATGTGCCAGTAGGATTTTTTTTTTTTAATGTGACTGCACTAAGGTAACAAAGTCATAAACCATCTGTATTTAATTAATTTAGCAATAAATAAACATATAGGGCTTGGAAGATCTAAGTGGTATAATTGCTCCTGTGAAGGGTGAGTAATTAATTTTGCTATAATTATTATCAAACCATGGTGAGCAGAGAGATTGCTTTTTCTCCTTTGAATTGCCTCCTTCCCTCCAACTCTGTATTTCCATGAAGGTCTTTTATTGTTTAATGCATCTGTCATCATCTGGTGTCAAGATAACATCAGGCAGATGCAAGCACTCATTTTATTATTGTATTATTTTCCTTTTGTTTGCCTCAGGAAAGATGTTTTAATTGCTAAGGATAAGGACAAATCCACAGATCTAGAAGCTGAAGGGGAATGAAAACAATGTCAATATTTGCATGACTGAGAAGACAATCTGTCTGTTCATATAGTTCTATAACTCTTTATCATTTGTGACTGGAAAAATCTGACAACAGTAAATGAAGAAGGTGCCAGGGGAGAGGAGGAGGATTGTGGAGGACTACATAACCTCTGTATTGAGGGGATTCGGAAGAACTAACAGCAGGGAAGGTGTAAACCAAGTGCCAAACATTAATCTTATTGCTGCTAGCTCCACCTCTCATTTCTAAGGAAAGCAGAGGTCTGGGTCACACTGCTGAATGCCGTGGACACTCTGATGATGTCTGATCACTCCAGCCCCTGTTTTGGAGGGCAAAGGCCAGTCTCAAAACTGAGATAAAAAGAAAGCAGATTTTAACAAGGGATGGATAAAGCGGCATGCACTATATAGGTCCCAGTACATCAGTCAACCAAAGGTCCTGTTCAGATGGCTCTGCCATGGCTGAGGATTGCTCAACACTTGGAGAGCACTACACAGAGCAGGAATGGGGAAAGTGATGGAAAACCCAGGCCCTTGACTGGCAAGGAGCTCCTTGCCAGAAGATTGGGATCAAGACATAGCTCTGAAAGAGTGGCTTGAGTTGAACACAGAATCACACAAGATCACAGTTATTGGAAAGCACCTCTGGAGGCCATTGGGTCCAAAGTCCTGTGCAGACACTGGCTGGCTAAAGCAGGTTATCCAGGACCACATCCAGTCATGGCTTGAATGCCTCCAGTGATGGAGGCTTCACAAACTCTCTGGCACTGTTCTAGTGTTTAACCACTTTCCTAATAAAACAGGTTTCCCTCTCTGTTTGAATGGATTTTCTTGTACTTTGTTTTGTGCTTGTTGGCTCTTACCGTTCACCACAGAATCTGATATCAACTTCTTTACTCCCTCCCATCAGGTATTTATGGATACCATATACATGGTATACACATGGATAACATTCCCCCTTAGTCTTTTCCCCAGATTCCTCTGGAATCAACCAAGGAGAGACCAGACTCCACCAGCTGTGCTCAGAAATTCCTCACAACAGTTCAGAAAGTTGCACATTTGAAAGGATCTGAAACTGTATCTACATGCTTAGGTTTCCTTATTTTTTAAGTTCTTTTTGTGAATAATGTGTATTATCTACATCCCAGAATAGTGCTGTGCCTAATTTCAGTGACATAAAAGGGATTTAAAAAAAAATTAATATTTTCTTCTCACCTCATCTGCCTTTCTTCACTGTGTGATGACAAAGTACGAGACAAAGCACACACTGAGCACAGGTCATCAGGTCTGACAGATTTCAGTTTTGTCTAAAGATATGACTGTCAGAATGCTGTGCAACATAATTAAACCATGTAGGTTCATCCTCAGTATTTCCTTAGAAAACGTGTAAATTTGACTTATTGTCATCATTTGGTTTCTGAATACCAAATAACAAAGGAAATGTATTTGGACAAATACAGAAAAAATGGTTAATATGGAAATCAGCTTGTCCCAAGTGGGAAAATGTCTCATTTGCATTCAGATTCTGTTTCTGCTGCCTCTTCCTTTGTTACCAAAGTGACAAATGGTCTTTCCCTCCTCCCCAGCCCTTTCAGAATCTCATTAAAAGGTGCAGAAATGAGACTTGAATGGCCCCATGACCTTCTTTCCTTTGGGGGTCACATGCAGAACACAATTCAATCTGGCCCACTGGCATTTTTTATCAAGGGGTTTTTTTTCACAGGGAAGGGGTAAAATAGTACAGAGTGACCCAAAACCCTGGTGGTACAATACACATAGCGATACACATGCCATTACTCACAGCAATATATTCCGATGGCACACAGATTGCCGTATAATGCGATTTTCCCTCAATGAAAGGGAGTTTGAACAATAAATGGCTCTATCACAGCCATGAGTTGCACATATTGCATTTTGAGAAATGAGGTTTCTCACTGATTTAACATTCTTATTTGCTGCACAGTCTTTTTAATAACAGGAGACTGGTTTGTTTATTTCCAGCTTACTTTACTCTTGCTTTAATGTGAAAAGCATAGGGAAGAGCAGCATGGTATTTAAGTGATTAGTAACTCTCAGAAATACTTGTAGCTTATAGCAGTCATGGAATTTACAGCTGAGATGCAGTGAATTTCATGGCTGGCAAGAAATGGACGAGAGCCAGCATTACTATTAAACATAAGAATCCCTTCAATATCTGTCACTGGAGCAGAAACCTAAACAAAAATGAAGCTATTCCAAAAATCGTTTTCACAAGCCTAACAAATGTTCATCCCACTTTTCATTTGGGAAACATCTTGGAATTTTCGGTGGCAGACATGCATCAATATTAAGGCTTGAAATAACATTTTGTGCTTTTATGCCTTAAATATTTCAGCAATTCCATTATGGGCTCCTTCAGAGAAATAAACCAACAGCTGGTCCCTTTTACGTAAATGAAAAGCTAACATGAAAAAATGCCTTAGCCAGTTATTGCTGCTCAGAGGGGAAAAAAAAACCTCCACTAGAGAACATGATATTGACTTGACTCAATATCATATTAAGACCTTCCTTCTTGAACCTTGTGTCTTTTCTCCTACAGTAAAATCTGTGTCCTTTGCTTGTGTGGTTGGTGAACAGGAACAATGAACATTAACTATGTTAGTAGTTAATACCTATTACCTGCATTACTCTGTGCACCAGCTATGAAATCTACTTTAATGTTTTTGGAGCAAGCTATTTAAAATTATAACAGTATTCTCCAAGTCTTTGAATAAATTGTCATTCATTTAGAGATCTGCAATAAATGGTGAAAAGCCACTAATAATGCTATGTCAGCAATTTGCTGATATACACAGCCCAAGTTCAACTTGGCATGTACTATCCATTTGTCTGTCTCAGTCACCCCTGAGACTTCACTGCACTTGCCCAAATGTAACTGTATCTTGTTCAGATTTCTTCTGGAAATTAAACTCTTGGATGAGGGAAAATGGGCATTTCATCAGTTCAGCTAGGAAGCTGTTTGCATGCCCCACATACAACATTTTTGTGCCACAACCAGTTATTTTTCACACTCGCTACATCCTGAAGTCAGAGATGACTCTGTGTTTGGCACAGGACATCTGCAGAGCTCTTCCAGGGTAAGAGACAGCCACCAAGACAAAATGAGATGAAAGTGTCTTAAGAGTGACTCTGTGAATGTATGTGTGTGTGTGTGTGTGTGTGTGTGCGCACGTGTACATGAATATGAGTGTGAGTATCAGGAGGTTTGGCATGGCTGCACCACTGCTGACACAGAACTGGGGAGTCCAAGTTATTCCAGGCCACCTACAAGCACATCAGCTTCCAGTAATTATCTTGGATTGCAAAACTTAGGCCGTGGATAGTAGTGAGGAGCACACCCAAAGCCACCCCCGTACCAGCTCTTTACAGGTTGCTGTGAATGAGTTTTAAGGTCACTTAAAGAATCACCAGCAAAAGTATTTGCTAAAGCAGATTTATTACAGAAGTGAGAGCATGACAAAGTATGTTGGCAAGATTCGTTCTACTTACTAGATGGTTAAAGAGAGAGAAAAAGCAAACAAAAATGCCAAACCAATCTAAAACTACCTGTGTGAAGGTTAGCAAGAGGCAGGGGAGGATGGGTGAGAGGGAGGGTGGTGATGCCTTAAGTTTGAGCTTTCATATTTTCCAGATTTGCTACTGCTCTTTTACTGTCTAGCCTCTGTTCCAGGTGGCTTCTTTAGGCATCAGTGGGAGAATGTGGGAGGGAGTGTGGAAAGGAGTGGGAAGAGAAGAGAATGGGAAGAAAAAGGATGAAAATAAATGTGCAATTCCCTTGTGTTGGGTCACAAGGTTCAGAATATATCCCCATGTTAAACTGGGCCCAGGCCAGGCCTACAGTTTATGACAAACTCCCAGCAGTACTTAACCTTAATGTCACTTGAATCTAATAGCACTTAAACTTAAAACAATTAAAATACTTAAACTTAACAGAACTTAACCTTA
>WBNO01026302.1:23537-41478 GCA_013400575.1 Peucedramus taeniatus | reverse complement strand
GAGAGAGATGAGTCAAATTTTTAACAAATCACTAAGTGGGTACTTAAAGATCTCGGCATGTGTGTACCTACTAAAATCCTTAATAAAACAGTTGTGATGCTTGGGAACACAAGGTGAGCAATATGCAAAGTGGTCAGACTTGTGTGCTCTCCTCAAGCAGCCTCTTCATGGGTCTGACTCCATAAGACCAGCATGGTCCTACCTCATGTGGCCTTACCAAGGAATTCTATCATTTTCTCTGTGCTCTATTTCTTGGGTTCTGCTTTGTGTCAAATAAGTAAATGCCATATATGTAACATAGGTTTAATTACAATATGATTTTCTAATTTTGTCATTGCACATAGTATAGTATATGGACTGTTATCTTTTTTGTAAAATAATTGGCACCAATTAAGCAGTGTCATTTTATATCAGTTAAGAACTACTTGGTTTAAAACTGAAATTCAGTCCTAATTTTCACTTTTTCATATTTTTGAGTATTTAAATGTGAAAACTCGACTTAAAAATTTACTTATATTTTGTAATGTGCTGTTCACAAAGTACCCTTAAATTCACCTTTTTAATTTTTTTTCTGGTGTTCTCCTTACGCAGATGAATTCAAGCGTGCTGTGTATGTAGCCACAGGTGTGAAGCTCTCACCACACTTGGTGAACACAGTGTTCAAGATTTTTGATGTCGACAGAGATGACCAGTTGAGTTATAAAGAATTTATCGGCATTATGAAAGACAGACTCAATCGAGGGTTTAGGGTAAGGATTCTAATTTTTATAGTTTTATTAGTGGACTTTGCTGCTTACCACTACTTTAGCATCTGTAGCAGCTGTAGATTTCAAACCAGCATAGCATATATTTAAAGACATACATTTCATGACATATATTTTAATAAATGCATCTATAGAAATACTAAAGCAGTTTTATGATAAAATCCTTCTTAAATTATTCTTTTTTTTTTTTTTGGCTAGAAAGCAATACTTAGAGGATGTGATGAACCTTTATAATGTGCAAACCAAATAGGACATGAGAAATCCCCTGTATACTGTCATTTCTTCTGTATTGTGTGATTAATAGATTAGCATTAAGAATTTTTACAAAAGCAATTACGTCTGTATTGCTTGCAGAGAAAAGACAATGTGTCTCTCTCAAGATCAAGAAGTTTAGTTAAAGGTCAACACTTCTAAAACATTATATAAAATACCAAGTGCTCATAATGACAGTTGGAAAGAGTTGCAGCAGAAGGTAGTTTTAATTTTCAAATAAAAATTAGTGAAGTGATGCTGAACAATGCTGTGTTCTTGTTCAGAGCTGATTTTAATAATTAAACCCTGTATCTAATTTTCAATTATAATAAGCTAAAGGGCAAGAAATTACTTGCAGTCATTTTTTTTTCTTCATATGACAGGTGTTAACATTTTAACTTAATGTAAAATGGTGTTCTAACAACCTTATTACTTTATTGCTTAGACATAAATCTTAAACTGTATTCTGATTCCTAAAGTCACATTTCAATATGTTATTTCTGTAATTTTAGTTAATTTTAGTTAGCTTCCTAAATGCAATTTTAGAACTTTCTGTGAAGTGGTGTTGAGTCTAATAGTTTACTTGTTATTTCTGTAATATTAAGATCAAACATAAAATGTGGGTAACAACCCCCGTATTTGTAACAAACTTATTTCCTTGTTGGTCCTCAATTCCTTTTATTATGGTGTGGTAATGATGATTGTTTCACAGTCGTTTCAAGCTGTTCAGCTATATGTTTTAATTGTTTACTAATTGTAAATGTGCAGTGTATGTTAATTTAACCAGCAAACAGTCTGCTTACTAAGTTATTCTTGTATTTACTACATGTTCCTATTTCACAAAATGCATGACAGAAATCACATATAATTTTAAGAATCTGTATCATCCAGCACTATTCAGTCTTACATATCTATCTTGCTTTTCCCTGAACCACTATAAAATATTCCAGTGGAATGTAAAAGAACTATAAAGAATAGCCGCCAATATTCAGAAGAATAACACAGTCTTTCATAAATTATAATTCTAATTTAAGTTAAATACTAGACATCTCTTGAATTAGGAGACAATTGTGATTTGGTCCTGTAATTCAGTTAAATGCATTCTCTTCACTCTTCAGTAGTATTCCAAGACAATTACAGTAGTAAACTGAGGAATTACAATTTCCAGTAAGTTTTCATAAGTGTCACACAAACCAATTTTTTCCAAGAGTCAGTAGTAGTAAAAATTCTGCAAAAATTTACCTTCATAAAAAAAATTCTGCAAAAAATTTGCTGTAATAAACGCCTCAAACCCACTGCAGTCTTTGTTTAGAATGAAAAGTAGAAAATGCCTAAGAACCTTTTTCCCAGAACAAATTGGTGTGGAAAGTGTCATTAATTGCTTCCTATTGTTTGTATGTTAAAAGTTGCAGAGTATTTAATGTGTCCAAAACAAGTAAAACTTTTCCCTCTTGCTCCTACAATGTGGAGGGCTCAAATGCCATCTTGTGCTAAATCAAAACTAACAAATTACTAACTTTTTCCTTATCAGTAACTGTGTTTTGAATCAATATGAAAATTCAGTCAGTTTCATTATACAGATAAAAGATCGTAACAGCTTCAGCTTATTCAGTATTTTTTAGCAACATAGAAATCTTGGCCATGAGAAATCTGAACCCCTTTATGAAGTATAAATGCCTGATTTTAATTTTAAGTATTCCACAATTAATTTCTGCCAATTAACGTAGTGTCTGATTATCTCTCTAAAAACATCCCAAAATAACAGTTTCAGTTAGGCCTATTATTTGAAGTACGATTTCACAATTAACATCTTGTACTTAGCAATTCTACCCTTTTAAAAGTTATTTTACTAATTATGTTTGCCCAGAATCTTGAGGCCATTACAGGATTCGGTACTGGGACCATGTACTTTAGAAAAGGTTATATAGTCAGACTAAAGTGAACCTATTTAAGAGCAGAGAGTCACACAAGTGCAATGAAAATGCAGTTCTGAAACGTCAGTCAGTTTGTAGCAGGTTTGTCCTATTTAAAAGCTTAGCCTTGAACTTAAAAATTTCAGGAGGGTCAGGTACTACCTCTTATAGGAACGCAATAAATGTTCCTTTTAATACAAATTTTAGATACTATTTTGGAAAGGTAAATGTCTCAAAGTCTTTACATAATGAACTTTCTCTTTTTCTGCAATTTTGTAGCACAACCTGAAACCTTGTTTTTGTTTTGGTAGTTTGGCTCAAACTCATATGTTAAGCTGCCATCAAGTGGTCAGTCAGAGTATTGCCATAAACTTATAAAAAATGTTCAAGCGTGGAAAGCTTATTTTTTGCTTACTGTATAGTTAAAATATTTATTTGCCTTTCTTTTTCAAATTTAGAAATATATAAGAAGATTCCCTTTCCTTTACAAATTCAATTTTTAATCTGGAAGACTTGGAAATCAATGATTAAATGATAAACATTTTGCATAACACATACTGTACTGTAACTCCTAGCTATTTGTCAATTAAAGCCATTTTTTTGTATTTTCATGATACTGTTGTCTTATGCTTACTCCTGGCTGCCTTCACGTGTTGTCTGCATCTGCACACTTCTCCATCTTCTGCTCCACAGGGCTACAAACCTATACAGAGGTATACTACTTTCAAATCCTGCGTGAGGAAGGAGCTCTATAGCAGATAAATGACGGTATGTGTTAGCCACCAGTCTGAGTGTGCTGGCATGCCTGCAGGAATGGCTGAATGTTGAACTGTCACTGCTTTGTTTCCTGTTCCAAAACTCAGGAATAGGTTGTACTGCTGCAAGCAATGTAGTAGCTCAAGGCATCATGTTGTGTTTTTGATTGAAGCAATAGAATTCTATCCTGGAGTTGGTAATGACTGACTCACACTGTCGCTGTTCTGTGAGCCAGCTGTGATTTTTGTATTGTGTTTGAAATTAGGAAAAGCATTTTTTCATAGTTTTTGTTGCTGTTTTCTGTCTGTCCCATTACCTCTTTTAAAGTAATTTCTCAGGTAAATAATTATTTATCAAGGACAATTGTAGAGGTATATTTTTCTGACTTTTAGTGACTTGATTCTACTTTGATTTATACTGCTACATTCTTGAAATCAATCATGCATTTTTGGCTCAATTAATGCTGTACCAGCAATTTTTAAAAATCACCACTATGTCCACACATAATGACCACAGCCCTTTTCACATATCCACTACATGAATGTCCATCTGTACAGTTCAATTGTACTGTGGATTTCAGTGTAAGAACTGAGGTGTGCATATTCTGTAGCCATGTTGTGAAACTGTTTGTCACACAGGGGACTTAGTCACTGCCTTAGTAGACATTTCTCTCCTACATAAAGGAAGAGTTTGTTCCTTTGCAATTTAAGAGTTTTCCTGTTTCCATGTAAAGACTTTGCAGGAATTGCTCTGAAGGCTGTTGGCTCCCAGGTGTGTTTTTTACAGAGGGGAGGAGCAAAGAGAAGTACACCATGACAAGCAAGGCCCCATGGGCAGTGGTCTGCTCTGAGTGACCCTGTGAGGAGTCCAACACATCTCATGCTCCTGAGCCAGGAGGGTTTAACTGTCATTCCCCTGCTGCTTTTAATTCTGAGGCACAATATTAAGCTGAGACTTTTTTGTTCAATACTATACCCTAATACCGAAGCATTGTACTAATATGTGAGGGACAGAAGAGGAAATTTGATCTTAACAAAGCGTCTGGTTTCTTCACATTACTAATGGGAAGTGTAAATGACTAATAAAGTAGTTTAAACTTTTTAAAATTTAATATTTCAGTAATCCAAGTCACTAGTCACATAAGAGGAAGTAATGGCTTTAGTTTAATCCTATGTAACTTTATATCTTTGAAACTTTTTACTTTCAAAGATTCCTTTCTTCTTTCCTCATTTATTTTTAAAAATAGTAATTAGGAGTACTTTATTTTTGTCAAAACCCATATTGTAGTTTCATGTTAAGTATTATTTAAACTGTAAACTTCTCGAGATGTGGAACAGCTCTTACAGGAAACTGGCAAAATGCTACACAGTCATGATACTTCCCTAAGAATTTCAGTGAAGGGTATGTGACCAAGTAGAAGAAAATGCAATGGCACAAAGGAATCCAGTGTCTAATCAACAAACCTAATAAAATTATTTTGGTGACAGAAAGAGAGACTGGGGTAAAAGCATCAAGTATACATACATCAGCATTCTGTCAGATCGAAATTCATGCACTAAATTAATTAATTCATCTGCTGAGATGATGTAAATTGGGAAAAAATGTACCATGGAGATTTATAAAGGGAGATGTTCATTCTGTATAAAGTCATTCTCAAAACAATTTGAATTATAGTACATCTACACTACCCATTTGGAGACAGAAGAAACCAGGTTAGTTTTCAGGGCATGGACTTGGCTACAGTCAACCTCACTGAGTTAATGCAGAGGCTGCTAGTTATTTGCCCTGCTCTTCTTCCCACCTGGAGCTCCTGGATGTAACAAAAATTCTTACTGTACCCAAGCTTGCTTGAGTAGCAGGTCTGTATCAAATACCTGTTACCTGTGCACTGAAGAATACAATGTAAGCTTTGTATATATAAAATTCTCTCTTCCCTGCTGACACATTAATTTGCTACTGCTCTTCCCTTGAGCAAGGGCTTGTGTCTCTTATCACGAGTCGGAATCACAGAATTGCTAAGGTCAGAAAAGACTTCTGAGATCAAGCCCAGGCATTACAGTGACATAACCAGTTGTTGGCTGTTAAGAGTTCCTTTTTGTGCAAAACATTGCATAATTCATAATATATTTTCAGATTTGTTGTAAACTTGTACTAATGGAAATGGAAACTTTAGCCAAGGCATGTGAAGTGATTTGGCAAAAGTACTGTGGAGTAGAATAGAGATAGTTCTGACTTTGCCATACATTGTGGAGTGAAGGTGGATTTTACATAATTCTAAAAATCATTATTTTCCATTTAGTTTATAAATTGAAAAGATAATAAAAATTGAATCATTGGAGATTTGAAATTGAACAATTTCAATAGGTAATTAAATTTCAGTCTGATATCCAAAGAAGCACATAAATGTACATAAAATACAAAAATCAGCTGCAACTACATCCCACAGTTAGGTGCAGTACAATACTATTCATTTTACTTTTTTTCCAAATATAAATGTACAATTAATTGTGCTTTGAAACACTGTGCTTTTCTATGGTAAATGCAGAACTCTGGTGAAGGAGATTAAGATACTCAGCACACTTGCCATAGATTATACCCTACTGTGAATCTGCACTCTGAAAAGAGATAAACAGCACATTGTGCTGTACGTCACATATCTCTAAAATACACCAATGCCATTACTCCACAGTGTAAAGAATGTTGTACCCTTATAATAAATAATGCAAATTTCTCCCTGGGGAACAACTGTACAAGCTGTGTGTGGTCCCTGCAGGGCACACAGCCTGGCTCAGCATTGGCAGGTACTCCTTTGCATACTGCAGGGAGAACTGAAAAAACATGTTTGTAGAGAGCTGCCTGACAGAGCACAGAGGAGAGCTCTGCTTTGAATGTCTTGTGGAAGGATTATCTAGGAAATTTCTAACAAAGCCCTTTCAAAGTTATTTTCCAAAAAGGGATGCTAGAGACCAATTTATGAAGGGTTCAAGTACATCTAATGTACTGTTTGCTAAACTATTTGTGTGCTCAGTAACTGCAATATATACTTAGGCCATAACTGTGATTTTATTGAATACTGAAGTAATGAAAGTAATTATTACATCACAAATGTAAATCTAGAAATTAATTTCTGTGTACTAGTACTTTTCTGAGTATCTTAAGATTTTTTTTTAATTCAAAATAACTGATTTCTAGATGTTTTGAATATTGTGTGTTTTCAAAATTTCTGATTAAAAGCTTTTAGGAGGTAATGGTTAATAGCTGAAAATAGTACTTTGAGTGAGGAAGGAAATTTATTTTGAAAAAGACAACTGAAGCATGAATTCAGAACCTCAGTTCTAGCCATTTCAACTATAAATTGCTGTCTTCTGTAAACACTTCATTCTGTCAGGTGAGATTAAATTTTTCATGTAGTTAATATTTTTGAAGCTTTTTATTTCTATACTTTCCTAGTACACAACAATTGCATACATCTAGTGTAAAAGACAGCTTTAAAAAAATGAAAGAGGCTGTTGCTTACTGTTTGAAGAGACTTTTGCTTACCTCTTCTCTAAAGCAGAGAGGTGAGAAGCGTGTGATTAGGCACACCTTCCTGACTCATCTTACAAAAGTAATTGGAAATTGCAGAACTTGGGCTTTTGATTCTAAACCTGACAAGAAGCTTAAAAACGTACCTGGGTACAGTGGGAGGAGAATGTTCCAGTGAAACACGAAAGCGTTGCAGAACGTGTGGACAAGCTGTTCCTTCCGGGGATTTGGTACACTGAGAGTAGATACAACAAGAGTGCATACATTAGAAATAAGTAGTTGAACAGTCAGTGTGTTTCAGCATTTCATTTAATGACTTTCATGAACATTTCTCTGAACTTTATTCATAAAATAAAAAATAAATGCATATCTTAAAGCACAGGTTAATAAACTGACTATGCTTTTGTTAAATAATGCACTGCAATTTGCAATTTATGCATTTTTTCATGAGATTGACTATAAATATCAGCCAAATTACGCATTCATGTGAGTATGGTTTCTAATATTTCATTTAATGTCATCATATACTACAGTGGATTAAATTGTGTTCTGAATATCTACAACTTCTTTTTAAACTTCTATGTTTTTTAATTAAACAAGATGAGGGATAAATAAATAGATGTAGGCTTCAGTGTCTAATGGTGGATTTTAATGTACTGCAGTGTGGCAATTTCTTTAACATCTTAATTCAGTTCAACCAAAACAAGGTATTGGACCATGTGTCCTGGTTTTAGCTAAGAGTGAGTTAATTTTCTTCCTAGTATCTGTGTTTTAGATATAGGATGAGAATACTGTTGATGACACACTGATGTCCTGGTTGCTATGAGCAGTGCTTACACAGAGTCAAGGACTTCTCAGCTCTTCACCCCAGCCCACCTGTGAGGAGGCTGGATGTACACAAGGAGTTGGGAGGGGACACAGCCAGGACAACTGACTCCAACTGGCCCAAGGGATATTCTACACTGTGTGGCATATGCTGAGCATATAAACCAGGAGGAAAGTGGTTTGTTTACCCAGTTGCTCTTAATTCTTAGTATCTCTCCATCTATTTTTTACACTTACTATGAAAATACACTTGTGGAGTTAGGAACAGTGAAAGAAATAATGAGATCCAGGATAACTACAGAGAGCATAGAGCACAAAGCAGTGAATCTCCCATGCCAGCCCTTGGCCAGTTTTCCTCTCCATTCAATGGATAACTATTCATGTTGCAGAACTAAAATTTAGGATTAAGTTAATCTAATATATAGAAGCTTTCATGTCATCTGCCCATATGGTATTTGGCTTTTGCTAGTGCTTCAGTTTAATGAACATCAATAACTTTCTATGCTTTTTGTTTGGTGTCATAGGCGAACTTTTTAGTACAGTGTCAATACAAAGAAGCAAGGAACAAAACTAGAGAGAGAGCTGGACCTACCTGAATAAAGAGGAAATACTTTCTTGCATCTTTTAGTTTAAATAGGCTATTTGTTGAATGCTAATTGTGTGCTGTGAGGTGAGGATGCTTTTTGAATACTTAACCTACGTATGGATTTATAACTCTCATTTTACAGAAGTAAATTTCGTCTCTCATTATTTTAATATTAAAACATCTATCTAGTATGTATGAGTCTGAATAAAATTTAAGGTAGAATTAATGAATTTAGTGAATGGTATCTTTTTTCCAATTGTATGTTTTTCACTTTTCACAGGAGACTCCAAAGCATGGTTGGAAGGAATATTACTCTTGTGTGATGACTGTAACTAGTGAGCATCTCAGAGATCTGTGGAAGCAATTTCGGAGACGAGATATGCTGAGATAAAGGAAGAAAGCAGGATTATCTGCACTGGCTAGAATTATTTATTCCCATGAATTCTTAATGAAGAACAAACTAACCCAGGTGAATGGTGAATCTTCCAGCTGCAGGAGAAAACAGAGAACTTCTTTTCCACTCAGTGTAGTGATTGTCAACTCTTAAAACTGCTTTTCAGTATGTATTTTATTTAATTGATGAACTAACTATGCCATGTGAGGGGAAGAAGCCTTCTTTTGTAAGAACACCTTTGGAATATTATTTTTTGTTCTTTTGAGATAAATTTGTCATTTAAAAGGAAACAAAAATAAGTCTTACACCTGGGCAGGAAGATGTTTGGCAGTGAAGAGAAACTGCCTGCATCAGCTTAGACTGTGAATTCACTTTCAGGTGAGCACTATTAAAAGTTTGTGCTAAACTGAAAATGAGACTACATTAAGTAGCATAACAATTACATACGAGTTGAATGGACAAATTAAACTCTTAGAGGCTGTTGTTTTACAAAGAGTAAAGCTGTTACGGTTATAATGTGAATGATAGGTATTTACCTAGGAAAAGTACTGTATGAACTATAATGTTCAGATCCTCCAAGTCTTATTATTATGTTTATGAATTTATCCTTTAAAAATAGTACAGATTTTAAGATGTCTTACACGCAGTGTGTCAAAGAAAAGTCAAAATGTTCAAATTCATGTAGCACACACTTTGTAATATTTATTATAAATTTTATTGCCATACACTGGTATGTTTCTGGTAGAGTACAAATTCATGTGTTTCTTGTGAATAGTGCACTTCTATAGGAAGTGGCACTGAGTAGAAATTATAGTTGTCTAATTTGCTACTCTGGAATGCTGTATCTGAAAACTAGATAAATAGCTTGTGTTTGTTTCAAACAAAGAAAAAAAAAGCAAAACATGAATGCATGCACAGTACAGGACAACACTAAGTAATATTATTTGAATATTACTTGTTTGCTATTCAGCAACAGCATTTTTTCTTACTCCCTATTAACATTATTGTTAGGTAGTAGGAAGTGAATCCACACAAACAAGAACACATATATTTTTACACCCTTCTTGAAAAGATTTACTGGACATGGAATAAATCTGTATCTGTTTAGGAAAAGACTGTGCCATGAGATAATTCCAGCTGAATACGCACACACTTGAATTAATGTCCATAAATTGTCATCGGAGGCAGAAATATTTGGTACTCAGACAATCAAAACAGAACTAAAATAATGCTTTTAAATATCTTACTATTCCAAATCATGAAAGAAAACTTTTTTAAAAATTATTCAGTGCACATGTTGCTCAATTACCATCTTATATGTCATGGGAATCGATGTATAGTGTCTGTGTAACAGTGCACCTATGCTTAATTGAAATGCTTAATTCATAGTAACATATATCTCTGGCAGAAAAATCAAAACAAAATGAGAAGGAAGCGTTTTTTAAGAAATTCCACACTGGGAATTGTGGAAAAAAAAAATGTGCTAAGTGTGGCTTTTATCTGAAAAAAAAAAAACCTAAACCAGGCCAGTTCAGAAAACTATTAAAGGATGATACTTCAGTTATTTCATGATAAATAAATTCAAAATTTCCACTTTGGTGTCCTTAAACTATTGACAGCAAGAAATAAATGAAATAAATTGAGGTAAAGGTTCTTGAATTGACACAGCAGAACACAGATAAGCTGCAGTCCCTCTGTGATCATTTAGGGAATCAACGGTATTCAATGTATCGTCTCGGTACGCAAAACTGTCTCACTGCTTCTTGTCAGCATATGCAAAACCCTGTTTGCCATTTCAGTGGTGAAGGACAAAGAAAAGAGAAGAAAACAGTGGGAGTTACTGAAGGGGTTCCCATCCTTCCTTTTCATTCATGACTGCCTGCTCACAGTGACCTCCCCTTGGAGGAAGCAGCTGTACTATCATCATTTTGCTGCTCCACTGCCCTAGGCAATAGTGCACTTTGCTTTTATGGCTGGCTTGAGGCAATTTTAGCATTTTTCTATATATTTCCTATCTATAATTACTTAATATAAGATAGAATGTGAAAGTGTCAGATTAGTTTTTAAGACTATTTTTTCTTCATGTTTAATAACATTATTTAATATAAATATGAATATATACATATAATATTCCTGTTTATTTCAAAATAAATGCACTTGAAACTAATTTTCTTTGCAGTGTATGTAATTCAAATTCTTTTGTCATAATAATCTTTTTTTCTTTGGTAACATGAATGTGTAAGCACTTTGAATTAGGGCATCTTGCCGTGACAAAAAAAAAGACTTGTTTTTTTCTTTTAATCTTCTCTTTAGATAGCTTCACTTTTCAGCCACAGAATTCTGCATAAAAGACCTGAAAATGCAAGGACAGGTGAAAGCAAGGCATAGTAATGGCAAATGCCATCTGCTGTAGAGGCACCCCTCGGATAAGCAGCAGTCACTGGGCTCAATAAAACCTTACTAAAAATCTGCCAAATTCCTGGCAGGGCAGAAGATGTGTATGCTGCAACTAAATTATGTGAAAAGTTGCGTAAATTAAGGCTTTGTTTAAAAGCAGCTCTTGTTCTCCTCTGTAAGTTGAGAGAACTATAATAATGCAAGTAAATATTCAGAGGATGCTTAGGAACTGCCCACAGATGCCCAGACCAGCTCAGATAAAATGAGAACTAGCAAACCTCAGCTTTGGGTAGCCTTGTGATACTAACAGCTTTTGCCCGAGCTGTGGTGAACTCCTAGCTCCTGGCAGAATATCCTGTAGTGCAGGCTCCTCCCTGGTAATCTGCTGGTGTTTAAGATCCCAGTGGCAGTTTCCCTCCTTGCACATTTTAGCAATAAGTGGATACAGACTCCTTCCACTGTAGATTCTCGCTTTGTATCACATAGAACGTTATCAGCCTGAAGGGAAAAAACCCAAACTATTGAACAGTGACTTTCAGCATTTTGTTAGTCACACTGCCTGGTTTCTATAGTTATTTGATCTCTTCTTCTCCACCTAAATATCAGGATACAAATGCATTGAAATAAAGGGAAAAAAATGATACAGAAATTTTTCACTTTGATGCAACATTGTGGTATACAATGATCATTACCTAATGATGTGTCTTGCCCTCTTCTCCCACTGAGGATATAAGCAAGACAGTGTCTACCAAAAGAACTCGAGACTAATACTTGCAGAAGGAAAAGAATCAGACCAAAAATTCACTATTCAGAAAGGGATCTGGAATTAATTTGTAGCAATACCAAGTTTAAATTCCCCTTAAAATCAAGCCAAAACGTATATGAATACTTTCTAATATGTGTGAGGTCTGAATGTACGGTATTCTTCCCTGTATCTGAGAATCCATGAAAGCATTTGGCATCAATACCTGTCAGCAGATAGTGCCCTTGGTTATATTGCTGTTTTTTTCTTACACATACAATTTAATATGAGGGTGTGCTTTAATCTTGAATGGGTAATGTTAATTTTCACCACTAGTTTGACTTACAAATTCCTCCCACAGATGAACATTATAATTAACTAGTAGCATTCTATAAGAATACTAGTACACAATTTTTTTTTTAAATTAAAATACCTCATTTTGTACATACAAATATTCATAGAAACAGCAATTTATTACTTGTGGGGTTTTTTAACTCTAACCCTGATTCAGAATCTATAACCTAGATTCAAAAGAGCATGACCCTGTAAAAATAAGCTTTCAGGTATTCTAATCTCTGCAATAAAATACTGAGTGTGAAGTTATTTACCTAGGCTTTACAAAAAATGTCCTTGCACTTGGAAACCATGTGACAAAACTCACTACAAGGAGCAAAGACTGGAATCCAGAAGTCTCTGTGGTTTCAGGAAGATGCCCTAAGAGGCTGCTGAAGCATTTACCTTCTCTGTGCTGTGACCCTTGCAGCCTTTTTTGTATCATTTCATGAAGACAGTGGACAAACTACCAAAACTGGCTTGCAGTCTGGCAGTTGAAACATTTCCATGGGAAGTGGAAAGAAAGAAAATGTGGCTGTTGCTGCATTTTGTGCAGACATACTCTGAGGATCCCCAGCAACAAAGAGCACAAACATAGGCAGGTATTTCATCCCTGGACAACAGCCAAACCTAGATGTATGACTAAAGGCATGGAGTGGCTGTCAAGGCATTTCAGGGCACAAACTGTAAAAGTAAGTTTTAAACTACCCTGTCTGGAGGAAGGGGGGGGGAAAAAAAGGAGGTTATCAGATTGGTCATTTTAAATTTAAATGTCTGCTTTTGGAGTCAACCATTAAATCACAAAATTTTTACTCCATAGGGTAGAAAGCACTGGAGTGGTGCACACAGCATAGGATAAGGTTTCTCACCTACAGCTCTTGTAGGGTTTTCTACTGCAGGGGTTTTAATTTTTGCCTGTACAGATCTCCATTGCATGAGAACTAGCACTGATTGGAACTGGTTTAGTTTTTTCCCATGTTTCTCACCTTAAGTGAAAAGGGAAAAGCAGCAAGAGAATGAAAATTCCCAGATGAATGCATCTGGGGAAAAAATTAAAAAAAAAATTGCAATGAAAAAATTTACCACTGAAAGTGACAGAAGAGTGGGTGGATAATAAGCCCAAATAGGACTTCAAAAAACTTCCCAGAAGGCAGACTCTGACAAACACAGTGTTGTATCAATAGAGAGGTAGAAATCAAGAAATTTGAGGAAGGAATTGGAAAGGAGCTAAATGGGCCTCTCCTGTGGAGAACCAGGAAAATTGCTACAAAAATTTAAGAAAAAAAAATCATACAATAACAGTTAGGTTTGGTTATCCAAACAGTTGCAAATAATAAAGTACCAAGCAATTATTATTGCAAATAATAAAGTATCATGCCGGGATGAGAGGGCGAGCAAGAAGTTGAACACATCTGGGCCAGCCCTTCAATTAAAATACATTTGACAGCTAGCCTGAGACTGGGGAGGCTACTTAACTGCTTGTTTTCACATAGCCAGGAGCTAGGAACTATACACAGATGGTCCCTAACTCCAGCTGGGATACAAGATACATTTTCCGGGTGATATCTTACGCCAGAAATGTTGCAGAGAGGTTTCTTTTCCTGTGTGTGGTAAGTGTGGTCCCACACCCAAACATTCTGGAGAGATGCAGGCAGCACAGTCACTGTCAGGAAGGCCTGGGAGCATCCCTGCAGGGCTGCTGGTTCACCCAGTGAGTGCTGTGTGCCTGTCAGTCTGTCTGTGTGTATTCCTGCTTCTAGCCGCTGCTCTGTGTATTGCACTTGTGTAGGAATTAATATGTGTTTTCCTGTCCTACTCTCCCTCCTCCTCTTGCCCCTCCACTGAATACATGGCACCTGGTGGGGGTGGAAGTATTCTGTCATTATCAGATTGTTTACAGAGAGGAGCAGAGCACCCTAGACTTGCAAAGTAGTTTTTAATTAGGACTGCATGCTAAGGGTGTCAAGATGCCTTCCTGCAGAAAGAGGCACAGTTTTCACTCCCCATTCTGTATCTGAACCCAGCTGGAATCTACCTGTCAGAGCAAATGGTGCCTGCTTCATTAATGTCATCTGATCAAGGACCTTATCAAGTGGAATGACAAAGGGAGGAAGCCAAACATAGAGATGTACAATGCACCCAAACAACACTCACAGAGACAAAACCAGGGACAGCCCTGGTCAGCCAGAGTACTTGGCAAGGGCATGTTGAGCAGGAGGATGCTTGTTTCAGAAGATCAGCTGAACAAGAATCTTGTCAAAATGCAGTGAGCACCAAGCTGGACAGCTGGTGATTTGGGACCATAGAGCAGGTAAGAAGTCTGGGATCTGGGCAGGGCTATCAGACAGCCAGGGAGGCCATGCCTGTACCTGGGGACCTGCAACAATGCATGTGCTTGTGAGGGCAGAGAGGTGTCTATGTTTTCACTAGTGACCCTCAGCCTTGTCATCCAAAGGGGACAAAGGCAAAGGCTGTTGGTGCTGTGTGAGCCCTGGGCAGAGGCGCTGTTGAAGTTGCTGCTGGTTGAGCAGGAAAGCAGCAGCCACCTTCACCAGCCTGGGACAGAGACACCAGGTCCCCACGCTGGGGTCCAGCAGGGAGAAGGATGCCAAGCCCCAGAGCTATGGGTGGCGACCCCTTCTTTTAACATCCCTTTGCACAGCTGGGCACAGAGAATAGTCAGAAGTCGCAATGTTAGAAATACCCACGTGTATGATAGGAGAGACACATTTTAAAAAATCTAATAGCAATAATTTGCATATACCTTGCCTGAGGGGAAAGCCTGAGTGGTACTACTTATGACAAGAATGTTTTATTTCAATTTCCCAAACACTCAAGCTGCCTCCTCAAACCCCAGCTTCCTTTAGCCCAGCTCCTGACAATAAAATTATCTTCATTTCCTCTCTCTTTTTCTTGCGAACATTTCATACAAGCAGCTATAAACTGTGCCCTGAGTAACCTCTCACTGTAGAGACAATGCCCAAGTACACTGATTTGGGAAACCTCTTCATTAATACCCCATGGCTTGGACTATCCCAAGACTTCTGCCATAGCACAACGCTCCTTTGAATTTGCTTGTTCTTGAGTTTTTCTGCTGTTACCTACCTAAAATTTCTGCAGGTCATACCACAGAGGGAGGAAAAGCACAGAAGAAAGGGTGTCTCATGACCCAGCTGGAGAGTGATGAGATGGAAGGAATAGAAAGTAACTGTGGGCACGAAGGAGAGCTAGAGAGCCCATGTCTGTGGGGAAAGACACAAAGACAGCAGAGAGGGATTCTTTACAGCTCTCTGGCCAAAGGATGCTCGAAGGTAATTCAGAGTAAGCTTTTTTATTCCATCTTAATGAAAGTGAAGTTTGCCTGTTTATTTCACTAATTTTGAACCAGATAACCATGATTTGGAGCTACAGTAAAGCATACTCTACAGTAATTATTCATGTCATTACTAGCATATGAAATAAGAGGATTCTGATTACTGTGATAGTTGAGCAGTGAGCAGCCACAGAGAGTGGCCATGGAAAAGGTAGAATGCTGAACTACACAAGCCCATTTTCATGAAGGGATAATGAAAAGCTTCTGAACAGAATTTGTATGATATAATTTAAGGTCTTTGTAACACATCATCTTTCTATTCCCACATTTCTGGCAAACTGCCACCTCTTTATGTGCATAATATTTTATAATAACTATGATTCCAAAGAATAAATGACTATATTATAAAATTTTTTTCTAGTGTTTACTGTTTCCCTGGCACGTGTTGTTAATAAGCCCCATGTCACATACAGCATTTTAAAATGGTTTAAAGGAGAAATCTTTTCATAGCCCCTAAGACTATGCAAAACATATTTCATCCTTACATACACAGTATCCACCTGCAAACTTCTCAAGGTACAGACATGTCTCCCTGGAAACACAGAACACAACAGATGCATTATCCTTGGCACCTGAGAGAGGTCACTGTCACATATTTCCAAATAAGTGCAAAAAGCCATCAAATGAATTAAATTGACTGAATTTCTTTGAACTTTTGCCAGCAGAGCATGGGGTTTGCCTTCAGGCAGTGGTAATCTTATTCCTTCTGCTTTTAAAATCTATGTTGAATAATTGCAGATGTTTTCATTAAAACATAGTAAAATCCTTTAAATGTTCTATTAAAATGCCGACTTCAGCGATGACTTGCCCGATTAATTAAGGTTAAAAAATGCTTTTATTGTCTACATCATGTTGGTTTCAGCCCCTTTATTCTTGCTTTGAGAAATACAGTATGCAGGAATACAAAATCTAGCTTTTCAGCACCATTCACTGTATCTTCACCTTTAAATGTATAATACATAATTCCCCATTATGCAGAATCTTTTCTTAAATTATTATGTTCCAATCTTTTGGTGGCATAGTTCATTCATTTCTCTACTGTAATAACCATACCTTGAGGAGACAGTTTTGCTGAGCCCTTCAGAATGATATATGTCTTTTTCCTGAACAGACAAGGATGATTTACTACTATGGGATATTTGTTATTCCTCTCAATACATCATCCTGTGTTGGTCATTCAGTCCGTTCGGTGTGGCTAATTGAAATCACTCAGTTTTACAATAAGAGGGGTGCATGACTTTGAATCACATAAAATGCAGCCATATGGTCAACTTCTTTTTTTGTGTCTCTTCAACAAACATACTATAGCTACTCCATTTCCTATTCTGGAACCTGCCAGCAACACCTACTGTTGGTTCTGTCTTATTTTCTCCAATATTTTTTTTCCTCTCTCACAGCCTTCTTCTCGACAAGGTCGTTGTATGCCTTCCAGATAGTGATTACTTATCTTCAAGTGTAGTCTCCTGCACGAGATATTCGACAAGGTTTTTTTCAAAGTCCAAACCCATTTTAATCAACCAGCTACTTCCCACCTACCGAACCGCTGATGCTCTGAGAGATTCTAGCAGATTGCAGAATTACTACAGGCCGTGCTTGACATTTCCGATTTTGCAATGATAATTCAGCAACGATTAGGGCGCGCATAACGTAGCGCAGGCTGGGTTTGCTGGTATAGTTCACAAGCGCTTCATTCCGATGAGTATAATGTAAAGCCTTTCGGGGAAGGGTGAGTCAGCACAACCTTCCGCCAGCTTCCCCTGCATGAACAGCCCCCAAGGGCCAACCATGCCAGCCAACCATGCCAGCCAACCATGCCAGCCAACCACGCCAGCCAACCACGCCAGCCTCCCACCGTGGCCTCCCACTGCCTCCTGCCCGCCAAGGCACGGCAGCCCGCAACACTTGTTCGCTGTACTCCGAAGCGTTATTTGCCAACGAGGCAGCGCTCTTTATAACCGGGTGTTTTAAGGCGCTTGCAGGGCGGTGTTAAGCGGCGCCATCCCGGTTTCAGAGGTGCATGAGGAGGGAAGCAGCGTCGAGCAGCGGGCGCTCCCCGCCCCAGCGCCCTGCACGTGGTGGCC
>WBNO01026302.1:1100-23131 GCA_013400575.1 Peucedramus taeniatus | reverse complement strand
CTGGGCTGGGCTGGACCCGAGCCCCCGCGCCCCGGCCCCTGGGCGGGCGAGGCACATCCGCGCTGCCCGGGATCCCCCGCGGCCCGTCGCGCCTGGTTTCCCCTCCCACGCGAGGAGGGAGCCGGGGCACAGGGCTTTCCACAGGCGTGAGTTTCCCTCCGTGGAGTGCGCAGAGCGTGGCCGGTCCCAGCCCGGACACGGGAAGCGGGACTGGCTGCGCAGGTGGCTGAGCTGAGTTCGCCGTCCCTCGGCGCGCACACACTCATGTACAGAGCCATTTGCGGGTGAATGTGGAAGCAGGAATGGGTAACAGGAAATCGGCGAGTCTCCCTGTGCCACCCTTCAGTCGTCTAGAAAATGCCCAGCTGTCGCAACTTCTCGATCCCTTCTTTGTGGTCGGCAGCCTGCCGGTACATTCGGAAGTCATCCTGACCACGCAGCTTGGCACCTGACCCTTAGCGTCAGGCGCATCGGGAAGTACATACTGGAGGCTGGGTGTGATAGGAGCACTGGTGTGAATTAGAGTAGCCGAGCAAGGATTTATTTATGACCAGCTCACCAACCTCCCTTGGTTTGGAAGGTTTTTTTCTGATTTTCGTTCTTTTACAGTGTATCTTGTAGAAAACCATTTAATCTGATTTTTAAAGCCTAATGTGTGGCATTCTGATGTTTCAGTAACTATGTCAGCGTAATGGCACGCAGGAATTTAATTTAGGTGTACTTAGTTTTCAGCTGTTCATGTTGAAAATCTCAGCAGTCTAGTATCTAATTTTTGATTTTATCTTTTTTTAATTGGGTACAGAAAACTGATAGGATTTTTGTCCTATAGATACTTGGCTGAGCAGTTGAGGGATTAAGCAAAAAGTGATTGCCAGGCCTAGCACCTCTGTTTTTTGTACCAAGACTTGCTGTAGTTCCTATATTGGAGGTTAAGCTTTTTGCATTTTTTTCTTTGCTAACACCATTCCAATCTGTTATTTTTAAACATCACTCTTCAATAAAGTTGCTGTACCCTCGTGAGATGAACAATGAAGTGTCTGCCTCCAGCACAAGGAAGCAAATTGTCTGCAGGGTTCTGGGAATTGACTGAGCAAGCCTGGAAAGGAGAGCTGTAAGCTGACACGAGGAGGGCAAGGATGTTCCAGGGAAAAGCCACTCTGTAGTTGATGTCCTAATGTATGCAGCTTTGTGGGAGGTATAGTAGGCTTTTTCTGGGCACTACTGCTTCAGTATTCTACTGTGTTTTTATTTTGCATGACTTTACGACAGAGGAAGATTGGGTTTTAGCTTACCTGAAAGCAGGTACCTCTTAAGGAGATGACATGCTTGAAACTTGCTTCAGACTATAAACTGAGGTTCACTGATTCCTTGAGAGCACCTCAAAGCAGAGGGCCCACAATGGGAGGGGGAGGAATTGAAATCCTGGGGCTCAGCTAAAGCATCTTTTATTGAATTCCTTTCAATGGACAAGGGTGATTTGTTTGTTTGTTTGTTTGTTTGTTTCCCTCCCACCCCCACACGTTCCAGTGGGAGCTGGCTCACCAGGTTTTTAATTCAGCGTAATAGCCATCTACAATCTCCAGTAATTCCATCTTTTATCTATGTCTGGATCTTTTCTCTCATTTTTGGCATATTAAAATAAAATAAGCTTATGTTTTGTCTTACTAATGAATATTTAGTGTAAACAACAGAAGGAATAACTAACAACTCTGGGAACGAAAGCCAACGGCAGGAATAGACTGTAAGCATTTCAGTGCTTTGAAGCCAGCCTGTCTATTCAGTGCATCTTTTATTCCTGCAGCACTGACTGCTAAAGAGGATGTATATAGCTGGGTTTTTTTCTGCAGCTTTCTGTCAGAGGCTGACAACATACAGGGATCAGTGTTAACTGTTGTGCAGTAGGACCTGGCAAGGACTTAGTGCTGTTGTAATGTAAGTGGTCTATTTGAGCTTTTAATAATGAGAAAGTGTTTCAAAAATAGTATTTTGAATGGGTGTATGGGTTTTTTTGTTAGAGTTTATTTGTTGGGGTATGCTTTATTTCATCCAAGCATTGTAAGAGGGACAATTTTTTTTTTTAAAGGAAGTCTACTTAGCTGATTCTTTATATACCTCAAGCTGAATAGTTACAGTATTGAGTAGCATTTTAGAAACAAAAAGGGGTTTTAGAAACAGAAAAATGAATCCACTGTTTTTAACACTAGTATTGCCATGTCTAGAGTTCTGTCTCTTATTAGTGGATTCAGGTAAGTGCTCGTGCAGCTTCAACCTTTAACGAACGGTGTTGAACACTAGCAAACAGTTCTTTCTGCTGGATGTAGAATGAATACTGGAATTAAATGTGTTTATGAGTTGGTCTTAAAACACTCGACTAAAAATTTCTTACCCCTAATCCAGTGCAATTCTCTTGATTTTGCCAGTATTATCTCACAAGCCCTGTCTAGCAGTAGTGCTTCTTTTTTCACCCTGAATAACTTTGTGTTTAAAATGACTGTCTTTGAGTATTCCTTCCCTTAAAAAAATGTTTGAGTGTGTTTATGAGAACCTAAGGGACACAGATTTGTTGTTCTTTCTCTGAAAAGAATGGGGAAGTACAGGCAGTGCACAGTGAGTACAGTGAACTTTGATAGCTCAAGCTACTGAAATTTCAACCTAGGATACATGGAACAACAGTAACATGAAGTGCAAATGAAATACTTCACCCCAGCACCTGTATCCATGTGTCTATACTCAGAAAATGCACATTGGATTCACTGTTTATGAAAACTTGAAAATGAACATTCAGTGTTTATTAAAATCTTTGCATACTTCACATGCAAAGAAAAAATATTATTCTTACATTTTCCTTCTCAGATACATCTCTAATTCAGGTTAGTAGAACCATAAAAGACTTGGAGGACTTATCAATTCCATGCTTTAGGTAGGGCAGAACCAGTAGTTATTTGCAGTTTCTGACAGCTGTTTGTCAGAAATGTTCTTGGCAAATGAGGATACTGACATCCTTTTGTTTCATTTAGTTTTCCTACCTGCTTGTGATTTGGAGGTGCATATAACAAGGAAAATGTAAAAAATTTGACAGTGTTGTGACAGATGTTTTTAGGAAAAATAACAGCTTAGCTGATTAAAGGGTTATCCTGTAGATATCCTGTATCCAATAGAAAATGGATGGTTTTGTTCAGTTTTGATCCATTTTTACATGGCACTAATTTTAATTCACAGGATAATGTTCTTGCTCAGGGAATCCTGTCAAAAAATGCAGCTTGAATTTGTAATTTTGAAGAAGGAAAATAGATTTACTGTGGAACAAATGAACAATAAGCGTTTTGTGACTGCTCCAGTGAAGGGAAAGGGAGGAAATATTGCCACCTGGTGAGTGATTTGCCTGATTTGGAAAAGAATAAATTACTTCAGCATAGCTGAAGAGGGGGTACAACAAGACATTCACAGTACTGTCAGGAATGCTCATAAGTCACATCTTTGTTTTTGGTATAGGATATGTGACTGGTATCTGTCCACAGCTACCTTCAGAATGAAACAGAAGGCATGGAATGACATCCAGCTGCTAAAGATGTTAATGATCCTGAGTGATTTTTGATGGGGGATCAGATTGGTTAGTGCTGAATTGAGGTTTTTGACCCTGTGAACCATCAGTGGAATGGAATTATAACAGAATATAAAGCTGCTTAATTCATCACAGTTTAGAGGCAGAATTAATACATGGCCTGTGGGCTTGGCACAGTGTCATCAGGGCATCAGAAGTGGCAGAAAATAAGAAGATAGAAGCTGATAGGGTGGGAGGGGGAAAAGCTGAAAAAAAAAATAGTTGGACCCAGGATTTGGTCAGCTGGATTCGAGCTCTTTGCTCAGTGTGTTCTCCAGATAGATTAAAGGATTTATGGTACTTGCAGCTTATGTCCTGTAACAATTTAGAGCTTAGGTTTGGCTACAGAAATACAAGTACATTGTAACATTGCCATTGGCTGTTGTCAAATACTGGTTAAATAACCTGTCTGCACATTAGCTGCTAAGATACAAGAAAGTTTGCATTTTTATTCCATATTTTGGAAATGCTATCATTCTGTTTTTCTCCTCTTCTGACATTTGGGGTTACTTTGAGAAAAGTTTCAAAACTGGTGGCTGAAGTAGAATTGGCTTCTGAATTAGTGCTCCTGTGCATTTCCCAAATTTCATTTGAATGCTTTCTCAGACTTTTGGAGGCAGTTGCCATTCGGCAGTTCTGAAACAGAAGTCTATGTTAAGCTTGGCTGGTTATCTCTCCATGTAGTGCTCAGAACCTATAGGTTTTGTGCCTTGGAATGCAAACCATGGCTTGAAGTTGAAAACATCAGGTCTATGGTGAAGATACAGTTACTGGACAAGATTATGTTTTCAGGTAAAGGGTTAACAATGCTTGATACATAACTTAAAGAGTTGTTCTTGTCAGGGTGCAGTTTTGGTTTGCTGAAAAGTGTCTGGCAACACTGGCAACACAAGTGTCTACAATGTTGGTAGAGCCAGACACTTTTCAGTCTTCAGTCTGTCTTTGTGACTTGGAAGGTAAATAGGAAGTTTGTAAAGAAGAAAGATTAAGTCAGTTCTTAGTCATACCCTATAAAAAGCAGTGGCTTTGTGACCTTACCTGCAAGGGTACCCCAAATAGCTGCTGCTGCTGGGCAGGTGGACTGTTTGATGGGCACAGGGTTAAAATGAATCTTCTGAAACATTTGCAAATACCATCAAATGCAAATGTATGAGTTATTGATGACTACATGTGCCAACCTTAAATATCCCAGAAATATTTCCGTTACTTTTGTTCTGAAACAAAGCACTGGTGGCACCTTGTCACTCTGAATCAATGCAAATCACTGCTCTGTCTAGCAGAGAGGTAGGTTTTTATTGCAAGCACTGATATTTTTACTAAAGGACTATTGCAGGCAGTGACAGAACACTTGTCACAACTATAAAACACTTTTATGTGTGCAAAGAGCTGAGTAAAACTGCATCTATAGATCAGTGTTTTATAGCTTCAAATATGCTATAAAGATAAAATACGTACTTGGTTTTGTGAATCAGATCCAAGATGTTAAACTTCATAAAAGTTTGAGAGAACCAGCTATTTATAGATGTGGCTGCAGAGTCTCTGTATCAGATGTATCTTGTGATCTTTTCCTATTCCAAAGATTTAAATATTTTAAAAATGTACATAAAAGATGATAGCAAAATTTTGTAGATCCACTTTCATCACAGCTTTAAAATATTAATTGCTTTATCTCATTTTCTTTTTTGTTTTTTTTTTTCTTTATTTTTAAATCAAGTCATTACATTTATAGTTCAGAAACTTTGAGTTTAGAAGTCAAGCAAAATTTACCATTACAAAACCAATGCACATTTTGACGGGAAATTTATCTTTCAAAATCTTTTGAGGTTTGTGCTAGCAATGTGTCTTACTATGTCTCTAGCTATGTGGAGATGGACGTCTACCTAGTTTTTACATGGTTGAGTGAGAATTAAGATTTCTAGTGAAAATAAGTGGAAATTGAAGAAGTGGGAAATCCACTTGGTCTGACCCAGTGTGCAAGGTGCCTAGTGATGTGATTTCTCTTCCTAGCAAAGTAATTTGGTGATGGAAACCATCCTGGACTTTTTAAGATCCTTTGAAACTCAGCATTCTGTCATCTTTGCAGTTGTTCCCTGCAAGTGCAGGCTGCTTAGTGGCATTGACTGTGGAATGTGCTGTTCCTGTTTCTGGCTGCTTGTGGCTGGGGGCAAGCAGGGAGCAATGTTTCTGGCTCAGGGAATTGGCATCTGCGTTGGCTGAAATGCTGCGTCTGTCCCAGCCCGGTCCCTGATTCTGATGAGCACCATCTGCAAGCTGCGTAATGAACCAGAGAGGCTCTAATGGTGTGACAGTCTGCCAGTACTGAACTGTAAATGGCATCCTTATGCTTCAGCAGTGCAAGGGTGATTCTTAATGAAATTGGCTCCTGCAGTATCTCGGGCAAACAAAGCTGTAACTTTTTAATGATTTCCTGAAGACAGGTCATGTTTTTATAATTATTTCCATCTCTGTGTATACAGCAGTATCATTCCATTTTGGTCTCAAAGGGATTTACCCTGTTTTCTCCCAGAAATTGCTTAGCAGTTGGGATTGCCATGTCCTTTGTGTTTATTTTAGTCATCATAGACATAAATGCTTTTTACCCATATTATTTCTGTGCTGTTTGACTCTCAGCGAGTGCATTTGCAGCATTTCAGCTGATATTTATTAATGACAGAATGCACAATCTGACCTACTTTTCACCACATTGAGTGTAACCCCTTGAAACAGAAATGAGAAAACTGCCAGAAATACTGATACAAATGATTCTACTAAAAAATATAAAATTTGGTTTAAATAAACATACCATGTGCTATTCAGAAGGCAGAGGAAATAGAATCATTTCTTTAATCAATTCCAAAATTAGAGAATTTTTTTATATTAGAAAATTACTTTCCATGCTCTTAAATAGTACCATTTTAGTGTGATCTTAGGGTAAACATCTTGTAGTTTCTCTAAGAAATCTTTGTATCATGGTCGTTCATCAAATGGAGAAAGTTCAAATCTTTAGGAGAAGTTTAAAAGAGAGTTTGATTTGTAAGAGCCCTTTTTTTTTTCCTGTTGGTCAGTTCTGCCACATTGGTGCAAAACAAAAGCTCGCACTCCCTCCCCCTCCCCCCCATAAAAAATCCAGCAACCAAATGGGGGAAAAAAAAAAAAAAAACACCCACAAAAAAAAACACAACAACAACACCAAAACAACCCGCACCTTCATTTCCTCTCTGGTGCTGTTGTATTGTAGATGCTTGTCCATTACTTTCCCATACACTGTACCTCCTCCAGGGAGCCTTTGTCAGAGGTGATTTAAAAAGTCATGAGCAGAAGGACTGGTACTTCACTTCATGCAGGTTATTGGATGTCTTGCACAGTTCCTTTCTGTCACTGTCTGTGGGAATGCTTGTTGGGCAGTGCAGCCAGTCTCCTTGTAAACACCAGTTGCAATACTTGTGGAGAGAAATGATGGTAAGATTGAAGGTACTGGCATCTCTTTTCAGCCTTGTTCGTCTCTGCTTTGATCTCTTACAGTGGTTTCAGCTCAGGAGTCTATGGAACAACTTTTGATTTATTCTCAGTGGTAAAAGAAATTAAAATTACAAGATACATATATTTAAAAAAACCAAAACCAAAACCATGTTCTCACCCTCCTGGGGTTAACTGGACATCAGGGCACTTGTGTTTAGCCTTCGTGGTCCTGACTGTCAGGAGCATTTGGGTTCCAAGCTAGATACTGCAAAAGCTGAGAAGACAATTGTCTGTGTAGATGTAGACTCTGAGAAATGCATTTCCCTCTGGAGGAGAAATTTTGAAAAGCCTTAGGTTTGCTGTATGGTAGAAATTACTAAATTTGAATTTTTCTGTCCTTTACTTATAGGCATTGTGGAAAATTTAGACGTCTCAGACGTCTACAGTAAATACATTTTATCCAAAGATAAGGGTTGGAAAAAAAGATTACAATTGCTTTCACAGCAGTATTCTGTGGCATTCCCTGTAAGGAGAGAAAAATACCACAAATTATTGTGAAGGTTGGTGAAGTAGATTTTGTTTTGAAACTGGTGATTCTGCAATGTGTGCTTGGCTGTGACCTCTTAATTAGCAGAGAGGAGTTACTCCAAGAAGACTGGCAAAATTTCTGCAAATTTTGCTGACCGTTCCAAGTGGAGAAAGAAAAGCAGAATTTGAATAGTGGCTAATTTGTCTCAGTCTGAGAACTCCATCACTTTTAAATTGCATAGCAGCTCTGAAGATGTCTTTTGTTTTGTAAACAGTCATCTGGTGGATGACTGTTTTCTTACAATTTTACAATTCTTGCGCATTATTGTAGGGGAGCATGTCTGCTCCTCAGAGTCAAACGTATATATGTGTTCCTTCAGCTTCTCTCTAGCAGTTGTCTAGATGGATATTCGGCTTAACAAATTCTAAAGAGTTCAGAAAACTGAGGGCAGAATATAGTTTACTTTATAGTGACTTATGCAACTTCTGTGGTGTCTTTCTGATTTTTTTTGAGGAGCTTTATAAACACGGTTGCTTAGTGCTTTCCCTCAGGTAAGGTTGATGCTTGTTTTGCTAGAGCTATAGTCATATCTTTTATATGACATTTTAATGGACCTATTTTATAATTGCAGAATTGTGGAATAATTAATGTCTGAGAGGACCTCAACTCATCTAGTCCAACCTCCTAATCAAAACAGGACTAGGTGTGAGGTCACACCAGGTTGTTCAGGGTTTTATTGGCTTGAGTCTTGAAAAACTCCACTGGTGGAGGCTGTGCAGCATGTCTGGACAGCTTCCTCTGCTGGTGTACAGTTCTCATGGTGGGAATGTTTTTCCTTGTATCAAATCTGAGCCTTTCATTTGAACTTACACTTACTGGCTCTTGTCATCCTGCTCTGTGCCAGTATGAAGAGCCCAGCTCCTCAGTGCCTCCCTGGAGGTCCTGGGAGGCCCTGCCAAAACCATGTCTTATCCATGGCTGACAAGCTCTGGCTGTGCAGCTTCTCTTTGGAGAATGAGTCCCTGCCAGCTTCATCACTTCCTCCTGGCTTGTCTCTTTGTTGTGTTGGAGGGCCCAAATCCCCCCAGCCCAGAACTCAGTGTTCTGGCTGCACAGAGGGGACAAACCCTTCCCTTGCCTGACCAGCCCTGCCCCTGCTGATGTAGCCCATGTGGCTGGTGGCCCTTTCTGCTGCCCACCAGCAGCTCCATGGCTTCTTCCAGAGAGCTGCTCCAGCCCAGCAGTCCTCAGGCTGTGGTTGCAGGGGGTTGCTTCTTTACAGGTGCAGGACTTTGTCTTTGCCCTCGTAATTTCATAAGGGCCCCACTGATTCATTCCCTCAGCCTGTCCTGGTCCTTCTGAGTGGAAGTCCTCCATGTACCAGCTGCTGTCCCCAGAGTGGTGTCATCTGCAAACTTGTAAGTGTTCACTCTTGCAGAGCATTAGTTCAGGGGTTGAGCAGCACTGGTGCCATGGTCCACCCTTGCAATGTGCAAGATGTATTCAAATGTTGGCTTTAACTCAGTCCCCAAGCCTAAGGGTAATCCACCAGTCAGATGGCATGGCTCTTTGGCTTCTCCGTAGGAATTGCCTTGTGCCTGCTGCTTGAAGACCAGCCTGGTGCAACCATTTTTACTGGGAAAACAAGAGTGGATGAGAGCTCTGTATATCTGCTGTCCTGTGGTAGGCACCAGTGTATCACAGCTTGTAGTCTGCTTAACTGGGATGGATAATTGTGTTGTGGAGTGGTTTGGGTGAAAAGAGATTTTGATCTTGGGAGTTCCTGATCTCTCTGAGATACCTGTTGTGGGATGGTTACTTTTAAATAATGTGATCAAGAGTGGAAAATGCAGTCACTGATATGTGATACCTGTGTGCTCCCTTCCATGTCTGACATACTTCCCTTTCTCACTCTCTTACTGTCCCCTAATCTTGTAATCCATTTGCATTTTCTTAAAGGAAATGCAACTTTTGTCTACTTCCAGTTTTTATGCTTTGAAGATCTAAGGTATCACCAAATATTGCTGTCAAAACCAGTTCTGGTGTCTGATACCTCCACTTCAAGAACAGAACATAAAGAGTGAAACCCACTCAGCCATAGTTAGGAGAAGTAGCTGCTCTTCAGAGATAGCTTTTCTTGGATTAAACTTTGGCAGCTTCAGATAGATGGAGGTCCTAGTTATCAGGAAATGAGTCTGGGAAGAGGAGCCAAAAACCTTATAAGCAATTGCTATTGTGTACCTATTCTCGTGATGAATGTACACAGCATAAAAGCTTCATAGTGTGTGACCTTAAATGTGTGTTGTTTGATGATTAGTCTTCCATGTTTGGCTGAAAAAAAAAAAAAGTTTAAATATTGAGTTACATCATTTGCTATTTATCATAAAATTTTATTATTTCCTTTTTTTTTTTTTCAGTGACAATGACAAATATTGGAGAAAAAGGTAAGATTTTTATTAGCTGTTTATAGATGTAATTCATATATCAGAGTATCAGAGTAAACAGTAGTTGACTAGTAGAATTGAGATACAGTCTAACTTAAAACACTTAGATTTGTACTTTTTTTGTTTCTCAGCACCTTTTATTATCTTGCTGTTCCTGAATATTGCCATAGCCATTACAAATAGAGAAGAGAAAAATTAGAATTTTTTTACTCTTCTCACTAGTTTTCTAATATGTCAGCAAAAACAATCCTTACTTTCTGGTTGGAAAAAAATTATTCATAATATGGAAAGCAGAATTTCTAGAGATGAGAAGTGTATTTGTGCAGATGCAACATACTTAAATGGGAGGTGATTTTTTTCTGCATTTTATTTTTAACATATTTAAAGAAACAGAATCCTTTAGATATGTAGACTTGTCAGAATATAATAAAACTGCCTAGTTAGCAGTCACTACAGTTTCTACCCTGAGGCTGTAGCATGTTCAGATTGTTTTTTCCAGATGCTATTTTAATACTACAGCATAACATGGAAGTGTAAAGTGTAGGGTTGCAGAGCTTTTGGAGGAAGAGCTTTTTATGTTTGTGTAATTCCAGCAGATTTTAAGTCATTGGCAACTCCCTCGCTTAGGAAACATTTGTCAATTAAGAAATGTTTGCTTGAAAAACTTTCTTTCAGTTCAGTGATCTCATCCCCCATATGAGTGTAGAAGTGTTATCTACAGGCTTTGAATTTCAGTTCCTTGTTGCTCCATACTCTGTGGGAGGGGAAAAAAGTGATTTGATGGGCATTGCTCACAAAACACATTAAAATTATCAGCAAAATCCATTGGGGAACATTAAATTTCCTTATTTTGACTCAAGACCTTGGTGGGCTTTGGCCAGTCAGAAGAAACTTACCCTGGCTATACTTCTGCCCTGAGATTTTTCAGGAGTGAAAACTGGGCAAATGGGGCTCAGTTGTACTATAGGTTGCCTCCAATCTCCAGGCAACTCTAGCTGAGCTAGCTAGCTGTAAATTGGTTGCCTTCAAGCAAGGCACCATTTGGGTTGAGATTTGTTTTGTTTGGTTGAGTTGGGGTTTTTTGGTTGGTTGGTCGATTGGTTTAGTGGTTTTTCCACAAAACGTGTAAAATAGAAAGGTTTCTGCCAGGGAGCAGCAGACAGCTTTTCTTTAACAGCCTCAAGTGAAGTGAGTTTCTCACGTTGGACTCTCAGCAGGCACGGGCCACCTGGAGCAGCTGGGTAGCCCAGGGTCTCCATCACAGGGCAGGGAATCTGGTGGGTGGGTAACCTGGGGGGAGGGACCAGTCAGGACCAGGGCCAGGCTGGGGAGCTGAGTTCAAGATCAAACAAGGTAAGCTCAAGTCCTGTTCACACTTCAAAGGGAAAACCTTGGGTAATGTTTTTAGGCGTTAGGTGCTTTTTTTTTTTTTAATATGTGAACAATTTTCTTGGCAGTTACTGGGGAGTTTTTTTGCAACAATAAAATCTTAATGCAGATTAAGTGCATCATGTACAAAACTGAGGTAACTTGTCCTACTTTGCTCTGACTATATGCCATGAATATACTGTTTAAAAAAAATACTGATTTTGTTTGAGTAAATCAGATTCTTTTAGAGTTGATAGAAATGTTCTGATCAAAGTGGGGAGTGTTCCTGTCCAGATGCTTATGCAATAATAAGATGGTCATTTAGTGTATTGTGCTTTGTGTGGAATCCAGTTATATCACTTATTTATGCTGATAAGATTTTTCTTTCAGTTTATAGACATGGCATATGACTTCTTGCCCCTCTCATCCCAAAAGCTTTGTACAGAGTCATTCCTCAGATTCTATTAGCTTTTGTTTATTATTTTTAACAGCTTAGTGAATAAGAGTAAATATTTACAATTTTCCTGCTATTTCAATAAAAAAAGTTCAACAACAAGAGTATTTATTCAGTGTTACTTTTAAGGCAAAATTGCAAAAAGTAAGAACATAGCAGACAACTGTTCCTGCATTTATATGCACCATCATGCATGTGTTATAAAGAATTCTCTAGCTCTGAATAATATGACATATAAAAAGACTCCATGAGCTGATGATACAAGGGCAGTATTTCAAATCATGAAGTGAAAGTACACAGGTTTCCCATTATGACACTTTTTGAGGATATGAATTTATGGAGAATGCTCTTTTCCTGTCATTAGAGTAAGTTAATCAGGGGATATGAATTTATGATTTTCTGTTTGGTGTGGTGAATTGCTTACTAGGGTGAGAGCGTTTAAGTGGAAATAGCTATCAACCTATGGCAGACTCTTTGGAAAAGTTACTGTTACCTTCTGTGTTCTAGTTAAAAATTCAGCATGGTACGTGTTGATTCTCATCTATTAAAAAAAAAAAGAATAAATGCTGACTGGCTGTGAAGAATAATAAGTAGTGAATGAACACTTGAATTTAAAGGACCTGTAGGTTTTAAAAACCACCCAACTGTCCTCCCTCCTAAAATACAGGAAAACAAATTAACTGGATATGGTTACTGCTCAGGTTACTGCTATGGTTACTGCTCTTATGTGCATATTCACCCCAAGACTCCCCTCACACTTGTCATTGTCTCCTTACATCCTTTGGGGAGTTGGGGCTTTTTCTGGGGGGAGGCAGAGTGGGGATTTGCCTGGCTAGCAGTCTCCCTACAAGGTCTATAAAGTTAAAAGGCAGAGATGCATCAGTTAATTAGGGTTTAACAAATGTGTAAGGGAGACTGCTTGCTAATTAATGATGGGGCTTTAATAGGCTGTTAACCATTTTCCTCAAAGTTCTGTAATCTATGTAGACTGTATCATGACCTTCCCCACACAGTTTGCATTTGTCTTACGTAAAGTTGCAGTGCAGTATTTTTGTGGCAAAGCTTTTCCAGAGCCTCTGTATTTACATCTGTTAGAGAACTATCTGTGATGCCTACAGGCACTATTTGTAAGTACTACAATATCACTGGTCTGTTTGTATTAATTCTGTTCCCTTCTGATTTTAGTTGTGTGCCTGGTTGCTTACCACATATTTTTCATGCTGTTCGTCTGGTCATATTGGAAAACAATCTTTACGCTGCCAATGAATCCTTCAAAAGAAGTAAGATGACTTTTGTTTATGAAATAGCCTAGCCAAATGTCTGATTTTGTAGTGTTTGAATAACTTAGTCTCTGGTCTCATGTAGTTTTACACTCTGTAGAAAAACACAGATGGCAGTTACAGCTTCTTAATAGGAGTCAGATTGCAATCAGTGTAGTAACCAAGGCCAAAAAAACCCAACAATTTCTCAATTTTTTAAAAGAGATATTTTAAAATGAGATATTTATGGTAGAAGAAAAAATCCTGTCCACTTGAAAAATATAAGTTATTTGAACTAGCAGCCTGAATCTTTGCCTTGGGAATATCAAACCTTTACGTGGGCAAAATTTGTTTCCCTTTGTTTGAGACTTATATTTCTTGTCAGCATCTGTGTATTGTCTTCTGAATTGAAACTTCTTCCCCATCTGTTTTGGTATGAAAGATCTTTTGGATTGTGGTGGGAGTACACATTAGGTAAGCTGATGGTGGGAAGCCACAGCTGGCTAGGCAGGAAGGGAGCTGTTAAAGAACTGGCACATCAAAAAAGGGGTCTGGGAAGGTTCTTCATCAGTGGCCCCAGTGAGAATTCTGCCCATTTAGCTTTTTATAGCTAGCACAACTTTTTGGCCTCTTCCATTCTGTCTTTGTACAGAAACCCCTGAGTCCTCAGTAGGTGCTGTGTTACACAACCTCTGAGGTCAGGAGGAATCATGCTAGGGCTGCCCTGTAGTTTGAAATACCCACAAAGCAAACACTTTGGCATGGACTCAACTCTAGCTGCTCTAAGTACCAGGTCCACCTAAAATGAATAGCTTGTGATTTCTATTGTCTGTTGTGTGGAGGTTCCTTTCCAAATAGTTTTCATTCACTATTAGGATATGTAATTGGGAAAGCAAGTAGATAATTCAAGCTAATTGCCATCTTCACTGGGGTTCACACTGCAGTCTTTACTACAGCCTGGGGTGGGTAGGAGAAAAATAAATTAAAAAACTCTTTCATTTGGAAATTGCATAGTTAAATGTATGCACGTATATAGTGACTGTACTGATAATTAGAAGGGTTTTCAAATCATTGGGCTGATGCCAATGAAAGCATTTTGACAAATCCTGCTGATTGTAGTACAGTTCCAAATCCATGATACAGTGCTACTGGAGAATTTCAAATGGGGTAGGAAAAGTATTGTAGTTGAGTAATAGAAAGCAATGTGTGCTGTTCCTATGTTCTTTGAATTTACATTGTTGCTGACAGTATTGACATCTTTGTTGTTCCATGTCTTTTTCCTATTCTACTAAAACAGTATTTTAAAAATTTAATTAGAGTATTTTGTAATGTTAAGTTACTGATTGGCTTCCATTTTATAGGATGAAGTCTGCAAATAGAAAAAGATTATTTTCAAGTGAACTGAAGTAGCAAATACTCATTTGAAGACTAAAAAACAAGCTTTTGCATTTTGTTTTCAAGAATACTGCAGCTGGTGTAAACCACACAGCTTTCTTTTAAGCTTATTTCAAACTTTTACATGTAAAGTAGGTTTTGATGGACTTTACTGTAGCGTGTGCCGTTCTTTATTTGTGCATAAGAACTTTATTAAAGCACTAAATGAAGATGGGAGTGAAAATGGGTGCCCGGGCATGAAGGTTTTAGATGTAGGACTACACTGAGGAGCAGTAAAAAAGATGGAACAGTATCTCCATTTACATCAAATAAGCATTTTTAAAAAAAAAATATTCTAATCTGAGTTTCTGTAGTGAGAAATCTTATGTATCCCAGTATAAATCAACTCATATGTTGGTAAGAGTGTGTTCTTGCAAGGGGAAAAAAATGGTGACCTGAGAAACTCAAGTTAAACAGGGAATATCCAGCTTCAGCTGGAAGTCTGTGGGCTTTGTCAGGAAGGGGGGAGTGGTGCCTTCTCTATGGAAGTGAGAATAGGCTCCTAGCTGCTTGTTTCCATCTGCTTTCTTATTTTTACATGCATCACTTTTTTTTAGGAAAGAAAAATCAATATTATTGTAATGACTAGCCTTCCTGTAAACATAAATGCTGTGCAGAAGGCTTCTGTTTCTGGCACAGGATAGAGACAGCTCTTCCTGCCAAATGTGGACTTCTTTTCAAAGGTGATTTTGTATCCTGTTTCTCTGATAGAGATACCAAAGACTTCTGCCTGTTTCTAGAAGCTACAGTGACAAAGCTGGCTATGTTGCTGTGTTGCAGGGGACTTTGGAGTTTAATAAATTTGTAATGTTTCATGTATACTAAGCATTTCTTTCAGTAATTTTTACATTTTCAGCACTTACTAGAGCCATGTTTATTGTTATTTTGGGCAGTGACAGAAGCTTACATTTTATTCCAGAAGATATTCAAGATATGGTTGTTTTGCTGTACAAGACCCATCTCTTCCTTCTCTCAGCCAGAATAAAAGGGAAAATGCCAGACACAGGAAGAGAAATAAAGCTGTCTTTTCTGTTACTACTAGTAGTGTATTTTCTTTCCGTTAATCTATCCCTAGATTATACTCACTAGTTAATATTTGGCATTACAGAAGTAAATTGACTGACCTTTTAGAGGAATAATAAGCTCTTGATCTTTCTCTTGAAGAGTGTTGCTTAATACTTCTCAAAGCATTCAGCATTGCATCAATACCAAATCAGAAGTGTTTTTAATTTTGTCTTCAGCTGCCATAAAATAAGTTGTTGTGGGAACACTGGGTTATTTTTTGTAATACCTTGTACATGTTGCTAATCCATCTTTATATAATGAATATTTATTCCTCTTTACACATCTACAGTTACATATTTAACTTGGAATTTGCTAATATTTCTTTGATTTTAAACATTATTCCAGTTTCATCTATCATATTCAGACAAGGAGTCCCTAGAGAGGGAGCCTAGAGGAGAATCCCAGCAAGAAGTCTTAAGACGGGCAGCCAAGGATCTTCCTATCTATACACGGACAATGTCTGGAGGTAAATAGGTGTTCAGGAGACAAACAAAGGCAGGTGTCTTGATGTACTACTTAAACTAATTAAAAAAGAGTTTTTAAGGGTTTGGATTGAAGGGAAGAAGTGTTTTTCATATTTCATAAAATAACAGAGTGGTTCAAGAACTTAATTTAGCTTTGTGCAGCTACATTTACTCAGGGTTTAAAGATTGTTAGGAAGTAAATTGCAGCATGCAATTTAGGATTTTAAAGTGGATTGACAATGACTTTTTTTTATCCAAATTGATATTAACAAATAGGTTGTGATACTAACAAGCTGCAGAAGAGGCTGCAGCATTCATTAACTGTGTACATTTCTTTTATCATAGGTTAAAAAAAAGAATAAAAACAGAATCACTGCATGTCATGTATAGCTAAATAGATCACAACAAGAAACTGTTAGTGCTTTACCTGTTGGTCATTCAGTTGCAAGAACAAAAGATCTTCCAAACTAAGAGTTAATCTAACTCTGCACATATTGTCAGTTTTTGAATGCTGGCTAGCTAAGCGAATCCAAGAGATAATCTCACATAATAAATATAAGATGTTAGAATAATAGCTTAAAATAGCTATATTGTTGAACAGTCTTTAACGTTTTTCCAGTCTAGTGAGGGTTTTGTGGGTTTTGTTGACTGGTTGTTTTGCAGAGCTATAAGGCTTGGGGAAAAAAAAAGTTAGTATGATTAGCAGAGATGGCAAAAATGAGCTTTTTGGGTTCAGTCTGTTAGATTCAGCATTGCAAGAATGCTTTGATATTTGCAACTGCTTCTGATCATGCTGAAATGCTTTCCTGGGGGTTCTGCTGGGCTGGCTGATAGTATTTACTTTTGCACAGACTTCAGAAATCAAAATGTGTAACTGTACATTGAGATCTAATCTTGGAACTCTTTTCTTTAGCAATCAGATACTGTGACAGATGCCATCTTGTAAAACCAGATCGTTGCCATCACTGTTCAGTATGCGACAAGTAAGAATATCCTTAAATAAGTGATTTTCTGAATTAATCAATTTTTCTTTCTTAGCACAGAAGCTTTTATTTTTTATGAGTAGATTTTTCAGGCCTAATATTTTGGCAGATACACTTTTTTCCCCCTTAGATTTTCTTTTTTTTTAAGATTTAATATTCATTTACTTATTTCTGAGGAAGTCTGTAGCTTAGTGTAATTCATTTCATGACTTTCTTGATGCCAGCATGGATTACATGGTCTTATACATGCTTTACATAATGGTTAAAAATTATAAATATTAATAAAGACTTTTCCTTAAGAATGTAACCAAAAATAGCTGATTAAAAAAATGTACTTCTTTTGTTATAATCTGAATAAGCATCACTACCGATCTCAATCTAATCATCATGTCACTTACATCTTACCTGAGGTAATAAACTTAATATCCTATTTTTTACTGGATAACTTGCAGGTTACCTTTTTTTAAAGAAAGAAACAGCCAAGCATTTTCCCACTTCTGACTAAAGCCATAAAATTGAATTCTTTTTTGCCTCGCACACAAGGACGTTCATATCCATACTCTCCAGAAGTCTGGTTGCTTTCTAATTTAATCTTTCTTTTGGCTATTCTCTCTGACCTTTCTCCAGTTAGTTTGGATGTCTGTGTGTTTCTTCACTCTGGCCCCCCAGTGCTTTATATTTCTAACTTTGAGAGAAGACTCTTCTTCCAAGGTGGTTTATTCTTAGCTTTAAGGCTGTTTCAAATACTCTTCAGCTGATCAAACACTACAACACGATTGTGAGGTGGAGAAGACATTGCTTTGTCCAGGAAGGCAGCAGGGGCACTGAAAGACAGAAAGAGTTGAGGCAGGAAGAGCATCTTGGTTGTATTGTATGGAATGGTGGTTGTAGTGTAAGATAGGAACATAGTCATGTGTGTTTCTAGTGGATAAAAAAGGTGACTTGTTATCCACAAAATGTGAGTGAAATTTGCAGAATGCAATTAGTTAACATGTTTTGTAGTATACCTTTATTTTGTCCTTACCTAACCAAAATTTGCTCATTTCATTCATATCTGATTTTTTGTGAACATGTTATTAATGGAGGGCGATTAATTGCAAAAGTGTTTGGGAATTTTTATACAAGGTAATCTCTTAAAAACCTTTTCTATTTCCATAGAAAGACGTATATATTTCTATAAAAACTGATCATGTTCTTGGAAATACATTTAATTGTATCACTACATAATAATTTAATTAGCCCAGTTTCTAAGGCTCTGCCAGAAAATAAACAGTAGTTGAAATCCTATTCAGATTGAGGACCAAGTGCTAAAGTTGACCAAGTCCGGTAGATTGCATTTTTTAAAATCTTAAGTTCTTGACATATCAAATGTTTTCAGTTTGGCTTATCTACCATTTCTGCAGTTCCCTTGTAGGTACACTGTATTATGTGAATTTAAATAGATGTGTTTCTTAAATAGATTACATAACATAGAGTAAATGTGGATAATTCTTAATCTGTATGTAAATAATTTAGATCTGGCATGTAACTTTGCTTCTGACAATTTTTTTTTTCTTTTCGCAATGCTTGGAATTCTGCTGGGATTTTTTTAAAGATGCATTTTGAAAATGGATCATCACTGCCCTTGGTGAGTGTACTATTGGTTTTCTTTTCTTATGTTCTGATTTGGTAAAATACACTTTTTGGGGCCTGCCATGATGCATATGTGAAGTTACTGGTCTTGCAGAATTGTTGGAGTTATTTACTGTGTGTCTTCTTTTCCTAGTTGTGACATACAGAAAGACATTCAAATACCATTTTTCATGGACCTTTGAGTTAGGTACCTCTTTATGTTTTTACAAGTATAGATGAAGTAGACTTCTGATCAGTGAGAACTTCTTTTAAGAATTGCATATTTTCTTCATAGAGTTTGAATATTACTGTGCTTTAGTTGCAGTGAAGGGTGGCTTCCCTAGGTTTCAAATGAAAGGGCAAGGCTGTGCCTAGTTCCTTTTACCAAAGCTCCCAGGACAGCTTTAGTGGGCTTGCTGGAAACACCAGGTAGCACTTTCAGTTTTATGGGTTCTTTGTTTTCTCTTACTCTTTCTCCCCTCTGCCTCCCTCGTTTTGCTGCCATGTCAGCCCACACAGTGGTTTTGTTCTCCTGTCTTTTCTTAGCAGCCCTCAGAACCAGTGGATAGACAGGATATATAATTAGTTTTATGTCAGTTTGGCAGGTGTATCTCACAAAAATAATTACAGATGATTGCTTAGTAAGGTCCAAGTTTAGAGGATTGAGTGGTACATGTTCTTCACCATAGAGAATGATCAGAAAAGAAGAATCCCCTGTGTTGGACAAACTGAATGGTAGATGGTTCTAAGCTGTTGTACTTTCTTATATCAAATTCTGGGACAGAGGAGGCTCTGTCCTGGGGCACAAGGGGTGCTGGGGTCCCCCTGTTTCTCATGGTCCTGACTACAGCATCTGCCATAATGTAATTTGATTTTAAGCATCCCATCTTATTTTGCATCTACATGGTAGATAAAATTGAAAGAAATAGTTAGCAGTGTAGAGTAGAGTTTTTTTTGCTGTAGGGATAATCAGCATGTGAGAATTGAGGATGTTCAGTAATAGTGTACTTCTTAAAAAAAACCACAAACAACAGCAACAAACAAGGCCACAACAAAGCAAACAGGTAAAACCATTGAATGGGGAATAAATGTCTTAGAACAAAAAAAGACAGTTTCCTTTTTTCATCTTTTTAATAGCTGCCTTTTTGAAAGCTCTAAGAAAAACAGTAAAGAGTTGCCAGGCTATTCCTGACAAAATATCAGTGAAAAGTCTCCATATGACTATTAATATTCAGTATAATAAACATTTCTTATAAGCTTTGTGGTCTCCTTGGGATTTTTTTGTGCTTTTATGTCTTAAGACATTTACATGAAAATGTCCTTCATGTAAGCTTCAATTTCAGAATAAAAATCCATTGTATCAAATAACAGATTATAAACAGTACTTAGGTTTTGTGTAAAGGGACAGTGAAGTGTTATTTCACTAGGGCAGAAACTTCTAGAAAAACTCATTTTCCTCTCAGTAGCATTTGCTTACTATATATGTTTGCACTCTGCTTAATCTAACAACATAAACATACCCAGTTTGAGAGAGTATTTACACTGCTCATTGGTTTTAATCTAATAAGCAATGGATGCAAAAAATGAAAATACAAATAAAGAAGGTAATTGAAAGATGTGTAATGCTTCTTCATGGAGGGGTGTTCCTTTTGTACCCCAACTAACAGAAATGCATTAGAAAAAGAGGTATTGTGTGTTTTTTTCCTAATTTGAGCAGATGTTCAGTTCCTTGCTCACCCAAAATAAAGAACTATGTGGAAGAGATGAAAGAGTTTTGAAATACTGCAGAGGTGCTGATCAAGCTTTGTAGTTTCCTGTAAAGACCCATGTTCAAAGGTTCTTAGGGAAATATATGGCTGTCTTGCCAACAAAATAAGGGTGCAATTCAGTATAATGGATGGGCTTTAGCCTCTCCGAACATCATTAAGTTCTGCTTTGCTTTTCATGTTGCAGTTTTTGGTAGGAGCAAGTTGGGTGGGAAGGAAGGGGGGAAGAACTCACGTGATGCTTGGGGGAGAGCAGGGAAACAGCAATGAGAGCTATCTCTCTAATTTAATATTCTGCCAGGAGGAGGATTTCTGGAGAGAGGATGGGTAAAAATAACCTATGGAAAGTAAGATGAAGCTCTTGGAAGGTAGAGCTAATGAGAGGTTGTCATGTCCTAGCCCCAGGTCAGCTGTCTTCTGCTCTCTGGGAGGCTTTATTTTGGCTGTCACTCCTGCACTAATGGAAGCACTGTGATAAATGGAAATATTTAATGCTAACTGCCCACTAACTACTCTGAAAGGTTTAAGTGATGCATTGGTGATTTCTAGTGCTGCTGCTACTCACTGTATACAGATGGACCTGCAAGTGGGAATCCAATGGTTTGAGGCATCACCAAAAATACTGGTTTTATATAACACTCTTAGTACTACCAAGGTGCATTTAGGAATACCTTAGGAATAATTCGAAACATCTCTGCTTTATCTTTTGAGTGATCCAGATAGATAGCATCTCCTGGATTCTGTGATGCTTTTTGTTAAATGAGTTGCATCTCCTTCAGTGCTTTTTAAATTATTTCTTTGCCTGGCATTTTCAGTAAACTAGTCCCTCAGACAGGAATGATGTTCTTCTTGTGCTTGAAAATGGAGCGTTTAAAATGTTATCTCTAACCCAAATTGTTATTCTGGACTGTTCTGACTGTATGAACATTTCGCTGCAGTAACATACCATTATTTAGCTGGTTGTTGGTATATTTTTCAGTTTTACTCTTTCTCAGAAATGTTAGACTTAAAATCTAACCACCATTCTTGAGGTTTAAGATTTGATGCTACATGCTCAAACAGTACAATTATGAAACCTTGGTCTTTACTTTCTCTTCAGTGTTCTGATGAACGATTCTTTTCCAGTAAGACCTCTGCAGTCTGGGGCCTTGTCAAATTTGAAGGGAGCATAATAATTTATGCAAGTTTATTTTGACATGTGTGCCACATGCCACTGTGCAAAACAACAGTTACAAAGAAATCTATCTTTGGTACAAGAAATTTCATCTTTGGGGAATAACATTTCACTTGATATTTCTTTTCTCATATCAAACAGTGTTTTAAGTAAGAACAGTTAAAAAATAAGTATAGTGAAAGGAAAGTAGGATTATCATAGAAAACTTGAATTGCTTGCAGTTTATCATGGAATTGCTTACTTAGACATATTTAATGAAAAAGCCCACTTCACTGTGGAGAATTTTTTATTTTCTTTTTGATAAGAATAATGATGAGCTTACAAATATATCTTCTTTTTCTTTAATTGGAACAATCTGTTGTGACGCTTAACTGTAGTTAATATGAATGCTTAGCTATCGCTGCATGTTTAAATGAAAAT
>WBNO01026299.1:5101-35736 GCA_013400575.1 Peucedramus taeniatus | reverse complement strand
TATCTCCTTCAGGATTAGAGAGGCTGTTCATTTAACTGCCTGCCAAATCAAAGCAGGGCATGGAAAGGGAGTGTGATGAGAAGTGGTGCATATTTATCACTTCTCAAACATGTGATCAGGATGCAGCCAGGGTGTGCATCTAGTTAAACACACACCTAATGGGAAAATGAAAAGATGTAATGTGACTTAGATTAATGTGACTAAGATTTGGTGAAGTTAGGGTTCTTCTAAGACAGAAACCAGCAGGTTGTTTTGAAGAAGAAAAAGGAATTATACACATTGTTTTGAAAGAGCATGGATGATGTCTTACCACAAAATTCAAGTATGTATTTTACTGCAGAGAATAGTGTTCTGAGAAGGAAGTTAGACAAGATGATTATTCTTTGGAAGTTACTTAAAAGATCTTCTTAGGAAGAAGAAAAAGTAATTTTCCTACTTGTCTTAAAAATAAGTTAGATAAAATAATTTTAATACCTGTTATTAGATGTAACTTTATCCTTTTGCAACCTTAACTTACAAATTAGCAGCAGATAAAAGCTCTCCCTCAACTGAAGAGTACAGCTTGTAGCATGATCTACTGTGGCATCTTAGGGTTCAGGAAGTAGCTGAAGATCTTATTGGGAATGAGATTCATGCCAACTGTTCAGCCATGGGAAAGCTGTTTTGTATGAACCAACTGCTTAAATTTCTATTGTCAACAGTAAGAAACACTCAGATGGACACCTCACCTTCTCTGTGATAAGGCAGATAGACTTGCCTTTTGGAGGGACCCATTCAAGAAGCTAAACAGAGATCCTGAGTGACACAAATAAATTTATGTTGAAAAGGACCTCTTGTGGCAATCAGGTCTGACATCCCATTTAGAGCAGGGTTGTCTCCAAAGTTAGATCAGGCAGCTCAGAGCCTTATCCAATCAAGTTTTTAAAATCTCCAATAACTGATGTTCTGCAGCATCTTTGGGTGCTTGTCTCAGTTTTATGAACTTAATTACGAGAAATGTTTTCTTTTTTCCTTGTTTTCACCTGATATTGCCCTTGATGCAGTTTATGACTATTACATCTCATGCTGTTGAGTCTGTAGGTCTCTGAAAATCTATCCCCATCTTTTCTATAACTCCATTTAGAAAAATTAAGACTGGATTCTTCTCTAAACTAAAATTTCCCAGCTCACTCAGCCTCTACTTGTAATCCATTCTCAAAACCATTTTGGTGGTTATCACCTCAGTTTATCAGTATCTCTGTTTCACATGGGGACCCCAAACTGGACATAGCTTCCCACATAGGATGTCACAAGTGTTGAATAAAGGGGGATAATAGTATTTTCAAATCTAATGACATTGTTCTTGCTAATGCAGCTCTGTATGAGGCTAATTTTCATTTTTGCCAGACCTGCTTGAATTCTTGTACACATAAAGGGACCATTCTTTTACTTTAAGGAAATTGTCTATGAGCAACCAGATTCTTCTGGGCTCCTTTGCCCTTTAAGGTAGCCTTTGCCCTTCAAGGCAGCCTCTCTTGGGATCTTGCTTACCAGTTCCCTGCACAGATTGAAGTGTGTTCTCCTAAGTTCTGGGTCTTACCTTCTGTATTCCTCCTAGAATATTAACATTTGCCATTCCGTGGCCCATAGAGCTACAATTAACACCATCTGTCATTTTCCTGACCCATTTTTCCTTAACTGGGAGTAGCAAAACTTTGTAACCTTATTAACCACCTGAGGCCACAGGTGAAACTACACCTGCAATACCTGTGGGGAAAAGTGAGTATCAGTTGAATGACACCACAGTTAGTGACTTGAGTCCTGCCTTTGCAGCCTCATCTCCATGACTGCAATATCAGAGGATGGTCCAAGAGCAGCTATGGTACTGAAAACTGTAAGAAGCCCTATAGTTCCTTCAAAGGTCATAGGAAAAGAAGGGAAAGCTGCTATAAAGTGATCTCTAGGAGCAGCCTTCAATAAAGTCTGTAATTGCTTTGTGCCTCTTTCTTACCTGGTGGTGGTGAAAACTGTCCTCTTGTACTGATGCCAATAAGCATATCAGGTTGTGCACAGAGCATTACAGAATCACACCCTGGTGAATCACAGCTGGTGAAGAAGCAGGATTAAAAGTATGACTGCTGCTTCCTGCCAAAAGAGCAAAGAAAGATGGTACTTTAATTTGAGATCCTAGATGAGGACAAAAATCTCTTTGCAGAGACATGTACCTACTCCCATAACTTTTGCATGGGATCCCCTGCATGTACTTCAACACAGAATGCCAACCATTATTTTTTAATAAAGGTCACAATAGGCCAAGGTAGGTGGTAAAATCTGAAATGAGAACAAGAACAGAAAAATGCATTTAATAAAAAAATATACACACACACACACACACAGAAGTTTTCCTCAAGTGAGATAAAGAGTTCTAAACTTCCAGGCATGAGTAAAAAGCTCACATCATTCTTTCCAGCACCTGTTGTCTTCGTGTCTGCATAGTAAAAGATTCATGCCATAAACAGCCATTCACCATTGACAAGTGAAAGGCATTTCTACGTGGGAAGAATCAGTACTAAAGGCCAGCAAACTGCTTCTTGAATTCACAGACATTTCTAAAGGTTCTGTATTCTTTTTCCTCTACAATATGCACAAGTATTTGTTTGAAAGAAATTCAAAAGAATGAATGTGAAAGACAGAAAAGAGTGACCTCAGAGAAGTCCGTGTCTTATCACACTGCACAGAGCTGTGGTTCAAACGTGTGTTTATAAAAAAAAAGCAAAATGGAAAAAAAAGAAAGAAAAAGGAGTAGGAGGGAAGTATTTATTTGTCTTAATCTCTCTCAGACATATTTCATGTCCTAGGAATAATTTCCTTCATCATTACTGATTCATGCAATTGCTGTTCTATTTTTTATTCATTAAAAGGCAAAGGCAAAAGGATGCCTGCACTCTATGGAAAAGGTCTAAATGCCAAAAACGTAGAAATATATCATAGTACACACTGTTCTTAAAAGTATTTGCTTCAAGAAATTGTGGATTTTTTTTTCAATCTCAGTAATTTTTTCTTGGAGTTTGCCTTTGAGAGTTCATGACATTCACAATAGAGTGTCAGTGCAAGACTGCAGGAGCAGATCTCAGGATAAATATACATTCAGTAAACTGTCTAAGCGCTTAACTCCCGTGAAGTCGTAACTCTGTGAAAATTAGACAAAAGGAGTGCTAATGAGTGAAATACTGATGGTGGCAACAGCACATGGTCAGTTTTTACTTAGCCTGATTCTATTGTTCATGATATTTATTGAACATGCTAAGTAATACACCTATTAATTAGTCTCCATTAGCAGGTGATGAGAACCCTTAAATACTCCTTTAGTGCCTTAATTAACTAAGAGGGTTTACATATTCTTCCTTTCTTTTTTTTTTCTCTTCTAAGGAAGGACATTTATCTCTGCTTGACATACATTTCTTTTGAAAATTTCCATACGCGACAATTTGCCACTCACAGGTGTAACAGCTTGCTGTGAAATCTCACCTGATGGATGATAGATTTCCTGAAGTTGTTTTAGCACTGGTAGCCCTGGCTTGCTATTTTGCACCTGCATGGTGTTGATTCTAGTTTAACTACCTAGGTGTTGCTTCAGAGTGCCTGAAAAGCAAGGGGTGCTCATTTCTAGATTAAAGCACCTTTGATGCAGTTTTGTTTTAATGACAGATGTTTTTGATTAACTGCTCTACATAACTTTGCTTCTACCCAGGATGCCAGAGGGCTTTCCAGATGTGCAAGGCCTGGTTATACTTACCTGCTGCTATAGTAAGGGAATATACATTACTACTTTTTGTAATTATTATTGTTTTGGACCAAGTTTTCCCCAATGTAGAGGTTAAATAGAGGACTAGTTTGAAAATGCATAGGCATAGCCAGTTGAAGAGGTAAATTCTGGTGTCCTTGTGGATTTTGTGAGATTATTAATGTATGTATCTTTCCAAATCTTAGCGCTATAATTTTTTGTTTAAATTTTGAAACCTTGAACAAAATCCTGATATCTAATAACTCTGTTTATGAATTTGTCCCTGAATCTTTCTACTTTTTAAATCAAACTTACTAGCTCTGTTTTGTTCTAATCTTCCTGTATTACCTGTTATCATTAGATGTTCTGTTCTAGGAATCTTCTGCTCAATTTGAATTATATTTGAAGAGTTTTCAATTTAATTTCTTATTCTTCATGTCTGGGCCTAAGGCAATCCTTCTCTCTGATTGTTTCAGTGGTTTTATGTTTAATACAAGCACAGTACTAAATTCCATCAAAATTGAGTTTTACTTAGCTAAAATACTTTCAAAATTGAATTTATGCATCTTAGAGTTGAGTGTTGGGTTTTTTCAAACTTTGTTAGGAATTTGAACCTTAGCAAAAATGTAATCCTGGAAGTGTATTTCATAGACATGAAATGTGTCTGCCTCCTTCTTTATTTAGTTTTTCTACTATTATTTCAGCCTCCTAGTAATTGCAGATCCTTTGGGAATGTTTTGATTATGCCTCAGCCCTTTTTTTGTTGGTCTTCAAAACATAATGTTCATAAAGATTGAGCCATGAGCTCTCACCTCTCAGATGTTCAGGATGTATGTAAAGATACTATATTTTGTCCATTTGTGGATACCAGGAAGATCACCAGATCACCAGGTTAAGCTTCTGCATCTAACCTGCTTGGTTTTGTCTGCATCAAGTGAGGGAGTGTGGACAACAGCTGTTCCCTGGTAAATGAGCAAAAAGGGTGGGGAAAGGAGGTTGAGAGGCAACATCTCAGTCTGGGGATGGGGAAAGGTAACCATCAAAGGTTACCAGGACATGCGGATATGGAAGCTAATGCCTGGCCATGGGTGCTTACGAAGTGCACTTGTGGGTTTTGCCACAAATGTCACATTTGTTCAAGGTTGCATTGCAAGTATTTAGCAGGATGGACAAGAGACCACAAATACCTTTGACTTACGGCCTGTAACCTCAAGTTTGGCAGTGAAGTGTTCCCAGGACTGTGCACTGACTTGCGTTTTAATGAGGCACCTAAACATTCTGGGATAAAAATGTGATGGGGTGGTGTCCCTCAAATATTTGATTGTTGGAATAGATGGTCCTGCTGCTGTAACTCTGCTGTGACAGCTGGAGCTCAGGGAGCAAATGGGTACAGGCTGAAGCATGCAAAAAATTTAGACTCGTGCCCTCGGTCCTCCAGCAAATCTTCTTCTGGAGCATCTGTTCTGCAGGCTTGCATTTCTCAAGTGTCCACATTCCTCTAAAGTGAAATGAAATATTAGGAATGCAACTGATACTTTGGAAAGCACTTTCTTCTTACATCTCCTTCTGGTGTATAGTAACAAGGAGATTATCAGAGTTTGTAAGGACATGTGCTCCTATTACTATCATGTATAAACAATTCAAAAGCCTTTCAGAGGAGTGGTTGGGAAAAGGCTGTGAATTATGTGGTAGATTAATTTCAGGAAACTGTTGTATCCAATTTGAGGTTATTACTAATACCCTGCTTTATAGTTATTATTTAATTATTGTTGGATTTTTTCCTCTACTAAGAGCTTCTTTTCTAAAGGTGGATGATTTTGAATTAAATATATTTGAATTTTTATGCAAAATATTTGAGTAGAACACTCTGAAATTTTGTGTTCCAAACACAGCCCTTTCCATAAGAATAAAGAAGCAAATGCTGAGAGCTGAAGATAATAGAAAGATTTCCCACTCCTTTCTATATCTCATCCACAAGACTGATAAAAACAATTCCAGAGTTTGGGAAGAAAAAGTACATTTTTTTTTCACAGATTGTTCCAGTCCATTCCCCCTCCTTCCCCCACCTTGACCCCTGAATTCAAAACAGTGAATGCCTGCATGAATTTTGTCATCAAAGTCTGCCTACCAAAATCAGATATCTCCTTTGTCATGGGATATGCCTTTCAGTGCAAATCAGGAGCAAGATGAAGGTAGTGCTAGTTAGAGGAAGCCAAAGGCAAAAACTATTCAGTGGTGGCTGACTGTGCCATGCAGACAGGACCTCAAGAATTGATGGATTTTTAAGTAATACAGTAAATGCAGCCAGTATCTGTTTCACACTCTGTTGTTAAAACCTGGTCTTTCTTTTCCAGGTGTCTTGTTTTCGCTGGTAGTTGTGATGTATGTCATCTGGGTCCAGGCCATGGCTGATCTGGAAAACTACACAAACGTGAAAAAAACGGATTGCCCAGACTTTGCTGTTTATGTACGTTATGGCTGGTCATTTATGTTGGCTCCTATAGGAGTATTTTTTGCTTTATTAGCAGGAATGCTGTTCTTGTTGGTAGGGCGTGCCATTTATTTACACTCAGACTAGTCAGACTCTGCTGAAGGGAATACAGCAATACTTGTGAAACTTTGTGACAAGTGTAAACTGTAACACAAAATTTTGTACATCATTAACATTATGGCAATCCTAAATGTTCAGGCAGACTTCTGGAAGTTCTTCTATTACTTGTTTAAGGGTAAGGGACACAAAACTCAGTACAGGAAGAAATGACCTTTAGTCCCAACTAGTTGTTTTTAATTCTTTAGAGAGTACACTTGTGGTTCTTCAATTGTACTGTAGGCAGCATTTTTGTAGGTTAACAAACAGAGAGAAGACAATTTTTTTCTGCAAGTAAAACACGAACATGAATTGTCTCAAATCAACATTTTATACATTCATCTTTTAGCATTTACACTGTTCTTCTGTTTATAGAGAATGGCACAAGGTAGAGGAGAAGGCAAACATTCAAACACAGTAATTCAATCTACCTCCTCTCCTGTTTTCCACTACTTGCCTTAGCCTTAATGGCAGCAAACATGTCTGCACTTTATAAAAATAGAGTGCAGTTGTTCATGCAGCATCCATAGGAAGAGGACGAGAGAGAAGACAATTGCCATGAATGTGTAAAAGCTTAACTGTTCTATTACCCATTTCTCTTTTCTGTATCCATTTGAAAGCTGTATACTTCTGTATTCTGAAATCCATGTGTTGCATGATTCTGTAAGCCAAAATGCCATAGTAGAATCACTATCTGAAGTTATGCCAAAATTGTATTTTGAATTATAGCATTAATATTTTAATTAAGTTTTAACCCTTTTATTTTTCAGTGGAACAACTGGGTCCTCTAAAAATATTTTCATGGTTGTGTAAAACTAATTTTTTATTAAAAAGGTTTATTATCAAGACAATATTTAGGACATGAAAATGTGTGTCTTGTGCAGCCTTCATTTTCCCACATGTTAAAAATCTGCATTGTAGACCAAATCCAACTTGCCTTCTAGGCTTGCTAGGGAAAGCAATGAGCCTAGCTAAGACAGCCAGGGAGATGGATTTGGTACTGCATTGTAGGAGTGGCTGGTTCTGTGAGTGTGTGTGCGTGCACTTTTGTGTGGAAGATGGGGAAAAGATGAGACTCTATGCCTGGTATGGAAAAGATGGGGTTGAGTTTTAACAATGGGGAAACTTTGTCTGGCATTGGGCCCAAATAGAAATTAAATCCATCTGAGAGTGTGTTGGTAACTCAATGCAGAATAGTTTGGGGCTGATGGGGAAAAGTAAAGGCTGCATGTCGGTTTGTTCTTGTTCATAATGCTTAATTCCACAGCTGTTATGAATACTGAAAGCATTGCTAAAAGGCAGGAAAGGAATGCCCACAGAGGAGATGTGGTGAGCCAGATTGGATGTTATTCCATTTTGGGAGGTTTTGTGATTGGAAGCTTTCCAGCCTTTCCTGCTACTTATTTATTTTTCCTTCATCAACATTAGTGTTATACATTATAGAACAGGAAGACAACAAGAGTGGGAGGTAGGGAAGCTGGGACTGTGAGGTTTAGCATAATTACCAATTCACAAAAATATTTTTATTGGCAAATAACATGGTGTTTTTAATTAGTGTCTCAGAGAGTATGATCTGAGTGAATTTTAACCAAATATTCATAAGCATAAATATGAACCCCACATAAATGGAGTCCATCCGGAGAACATTAGGGTTACACCACAGTGCCGTTGGTTAGTCAGGAAATGCTGAAATTAACCCTGCTCGTTGTGCATATGGTATTATAGTCCTGCCCTTAATTACACAATCACATACTGTTTCTCAAATAATACATTCTGTTGGTATTTGCCCTCTTTACAGTCTAGGACACTCACTGGTAATTGTGAAGGTAAACTCAATAATTAAGAGTTATTGACTAGGTACCCCCTCCCAAACCCTTCTGCTTCTCTGCAGGGGAGAGTCCTTCTCCACAAGAGCTTAAGAGGGCAATATGCTTGAGCCACTTTCTTGCAGCTTTTGGAAGCTGGAGGAATTGAGAGGTGCCTCAGAGCTGGACCTCTTCCAGCAAACCCAACCATGTGTGCAGCAGCAACTAATAAACTCTGCAAGGACTGAGCCAAAGGCTCCCGTGGTGCCCTTAATTCAGCCCATGTGCATCTTCAGAACTCTCTCCATTATGCAGCTAAATTAGTTACACTTTTGTGTGCAAGACATCCTCTCTTGGAGACAACCCTTTGGGTCAGACTGTGGATGTAATGGCCGTCGAGATCCAAGGTGTTTCTGAGGATTCCCTTGGAAATGTCTGGAAGCCTTTCCAACACCAGTAGAAATTTCTTGAGTCCTCATAAATTTTTCACTCAAACTCATATGCTGGCAGCAGTCTGTAGTTCTATCAATTTGCTTTAATCGGATTCTTAGTGGCAGAACTGAAAGTCAGGTTCCTTCTGAAATGGTGGGGTTTGCTCCCTCCAAAAAATGTATGTAGTGATATGTAATAAGTAGTTGCTGCAGACCAAGAAATGGTGTTAAGGGTGGTGGGGAGGCATTTCTGGATGGATATTGCCTAAAAGCACAGTTTAACTCTTGTTCTTCTGATTTCATTAAAGAGCTATGTGCAGGGGAATGGGTTTGTAAGAACTTGGGGAAGACAGGCCAGCTAAGGAGACTTGCTTTGTGGCATTCTTCCAGATATGCTTTTGTCTAGAAAATCCTTGGCAGGGATGCAGGGATTTTCATGAGAGCTGAATAAAATATTGAAAGAGGATTAAATACGCTAATCAAAATATTCTGTGAAATTGGTCAAAGAACTGTGTTCCTCACAAATCCATAGGAGTTTGGGAGTTTGGTTGGGTTTTTTTCCCTTAATAATTTCCTAGCTGGCTTAATAGCCTGTGATCATATTGGAAGAAAGGAGATTTATTTTTTCAGAAATGTGTTTGGAAGAGTGAGGAAGAAGAAGCATTTTCTGATTACTTTCAATCTGTAAATCATCCATTTGTCCAGTGCAAACATGTCAAGGATTGTGACTGCCCACAAAGGAGGCAGTGTGAAAATAAGGAGAAGGAGGCGAGAAAGGAGGGAGAAAAAGACAGGTGAGCGTCCCTCTGTTGATGCCATCTGCCAGACCTCTGTGCAGCTGCTGTTGATCCCCGGGGGATGCACCAAGGCAACCTGGCAAAGGCAGCTGTGGACAAGACCAGTCAGAAAACTATTTTCCCCATTTATTCTTTTAACTCATTAGGATCACTGCTGTAGGTTTGACTGGAGCTAACCTTCATGAAATTTGTGGCAGTTTATTGGCATTTACATTAATGAGGTAAAACAGTGTACTCCTCTGAGGAAATGCAAGAAAAGGCCTGCTTTATTTCTCCACAGGGTGCCTACCTGCTGCTGCTGAGACTGTACTCTGTAGTGTGCTAGTAAATGGCTAGTAAAACAGTTGTAGGTAGTGTCTATAGCTGTCTTCATTCCTGCAAAATCCTGGCTGCAAAGTATATTGTGCTTATTATCTTTTAAGAAGTCATATTGAACATCTTAAACGAGCTATTTACCTTCTGATGCAGCAGCTGGCTCTCCTCTGGCTCTCCTGTTCCTGTGGGTCCTTTTAGCAGTGTGATTCCCAGGCAGTGAAGGCTAGATAAAGTATGTTCACATGAAATTCTGCTGTTAACTTACAGTAAGTCTGAACTGATGCAGCTGAAGTTGGGGGAGACACTGAAATTGAAAACAGAAGTCAGTCATCTATAATCGAAAGTGACAGAAGGGATGAAGAATCACAAGTACTTACAGCACTGCTTTTCCCTCTGTGTCTCTCACTCATATTACCAGTTTAAGACCACAACTGGTCTGTCTTTCCAGTCCTTATGTGCCTTATCTACTCAGGAGACATATTTACAATAGTGGTCAGGAGAGCCATTTGTCTTGAAGGTAAGAAGGAATGGAGGGCTGGCAGCAGCTCCCGTATTAGACATCTCCAAACTGCACCTGATTTTCTCCTATGTCCCAAAGAGCCCAGAAGGGCCTCATGGAGTGCTGCAAGGCTCCACATTTTGCTGTGAGGATAAGGAAAGGGCTTGGAGTACGAATCACCCCATGTTACTTGCCGTAGATCTGTTCCATATCTGTTCCTAGAATCTGGCAAGGATGCATTTGGTACAAACTAGGGAGGTGGGGGGATGGTAATGGGGTGGGGGGGCGGGAGGTGGGGAGCAGCTCTGTGCAGGGAAGGTGCCTTTCACACTGAGAGGCAGCCACTCTGTACTAGCTTAAATCAAGGGAACAGTCTCAGTGGTGTTACTTCACATTTGTCACACTGTTACTCCCCACCCTGCACCCGGGTACCTTAGGAGATGTTATCTGAAATGACCTGGACATGGTTCAGGTTTTAAACCGGTTAAGAGAAAGAGCTTAAATTAATGCATCTTTCAGTTGGAAGACGTTTAAACCAGAAAGAAACCCAGAAGGATAATGAAAAACGTTCCCCCCTCCTCTTCTATACCACATCAGATTGACTAATCCTCTGTTATGTGGCTTTACTTTGAAACAGATCATTCTCGTTGCAACACGTTTAATGCTGCCAGCCACCACATGGTTATTTGGCAGCTATTTAAAGCTCAGATCATATTACTCCGTCGCAGTGCTAGGCACCCATGTTCCAACTGGTATACAACTGATCTAAAGAGAAATCAGCTTCAGGTTTTGTTCTCTGAAATTAAATGTGACGGCATGATCTCTATGATCCTTTTCCCCCTTTTTCTGTCTCTCTTTTTTTTTTTTTTTTGTATGCATTATTACTTTTTGGAACAGCATTTTGCTAGCACCACAGGGGAAATTCAGTTAGGTTGTCAGCCTGATATAGTGTATTATCAGACACGTTAGCTTTTCCTCCCTCTTACATTTGCTTAAGAGCTTATAAACCACAGAGAATAAAAAGTGCTAAATAGAATGAAATGACCTGTCAAGGGTAGATATAGTATTTGTGAATGACTTAAAAAAAATTCCAGCAGCTTCAAGCACTCCAGTCTCACTGACTGTCTGTGTTATCTTGAAATTTGGCCTCTTTCTTTATTCCTCCAAGTAAAGCTCTTTGATGGGCATTGATCTTTGATGATTCTGTCTTGAAAAGGACTAATTTTGTCTTCCCATGTTAAGTCCAGGGTGAGATTTTGTAGCAGGAGAGGATATCTTTATGAGATTTGAAATAGATTTGAAACCTGCTCTTAATGTCATAAGACTAATCTTGAATTTTACAAAACATTGAACAAAGTCAAGAAAAGCTAGTCCCAAGAAGAATTAACCAATAAATATGCTGTATTTAGTAGGGAATTTAGTTATTCTATTAATGTAGAACAGGAGAGTTTTCCATGGAAAACAAAGTGACTGATCCCATGCCCAGCTCATTGTGAACTCTGATAGATATATTAAATTCAGGAGCTGGAGTGATCAGCTTGCATTTAACCTCTCTCGGGAAATAGGGGATAGTGCTTTCAAAGAAGGTCCAGTGAGTCTTGATGAGGAAACTGAAGTTTTTTATGCAATTCTTTTTTTACTCCTTTTTCCTGACATCCTGCCCATTTGTACATCATCATACTCCCCCTCCCCTCCCCCCTGCAATTATGAAAAAACCTTTTCAGGGTTTAAATCTTTGCCCTGAACTTTAAATAACAAGTTGCTAGTCAAAGCAATATGTACAGCATATTCCTGTAAGTTCTGGGACTAGACTAGTGTTAAGTAGCTTGGTTCTTTGGCACGTACATCACATAATCCAGTACAAGAGCACCCTTTCAGCCTTCCCTGAGAAGCAGGCTTTAGGGAGGGAAGTGTTAAGCTTCCCTTGAAGCACCTCATTCTTGGACGCACTGGTGTGCTCCATGTGCACCATGCACACAACAGTCCTGCACTTGCCTGGTGCTGAGAGGAGCCTGAAGAGCTTTGTGAGCTGCTCCAGGACTCACAGGTGGGCCAGTTTAGAATGCATTCTCCAGGACATGTCTGTGTAGCAGTGCATGTGGACAACTAGCTTCAAAAAGTTAGCTCAAGTACTGTACTCTGCCAGCTGATGGTGGCTGTGCCTGTGGTATGCAAGACAAAGAGAGGGCCAAAGAGAGAGGATAAATAATAACCTGAATTATGCTCTCTGCCTTCACCACAGAAACAAGGCCCAGTGTAGCAGTGCTGTGGTCCTATCACTGCAGCTCCAAATGCCTGTTATGTTTTTGAGGTTGCACAATACACCATTAGTTTGTGGGTTTCCCCAGTTAGTTGTGCCTGGGGATGTGAGACTGGTGGGATTCAGAACAGAACAGGGTATGTGTAAGTTGTAGCTCTTTAGCTGGATTGATACACTAATATGGAAAAGCTGTGCACAGTTTCATATTTCCTTGGAAGATTTTTCTGGCTACTCTCTGTATCTACAGAGGATGCAATCCATGGGAGGTACTTGCTTCTCATAACTATCAGAAAATAAAAGTTCCCGCCTGAGTAATAAAAAAAGCTAACTCCTATCAGCTTAGTTTTTCTAGCTCTAATGAAAACCTAGGAGTACCTTATTGTACAAATAATCCTGTAGAAATCTGTCACAAGGCAGTGACATAGACACTTAAAGACAGGATGGTGACAGTTGGTTCTATTGTGTAAGAGAAGTCTATAAGTCTCTCTTATAAGTCTAACCTGTGATTCACACAGTGACTATTTCAATAACCTTTCTGCAATAAGCAGCATTACTTGTAATTCAGATGTATGGGAATATTAAGTAATTATATTCCAATTATGAATTGCTGTAAAAAAGCATGTCTGACATTTTTGCTCTGCAGAAAAGAACCCAAACAAATTCTATGCATATTTCAACAGTATTGAAATACTCTTCATATTGCTCTTGGTAATCTGTGTCCATATCTCCGCTGCTCCAGTGAAATGAGCACATCCATTGAAGACTCTTGCATGAATCAGCTATGGGCTCTTTAATTTAATTGAGAGCTTCTGCAGTCAAAGTAGGAAGAAATTCATGAACCAGAGAGTCCAAAGTAGAAGCCCCAGTTAGAAGCTAAGGCCCTGCATTTTGGCATCTGAAACTCCTTGATCAGCCATTTGCTTGGGTTATTTGGTCAGATCCTTATTCCAGCACAAACAAACTGCCCGTTCAGTTGTTTGCCTATATGCCTACATGCAGGAATACCAGTAGATGCAAGAATTGTCTAAAAACTGCTCAAAACCAGAAAAAGATAGGGCTTCGAGAGAGCAATTTAATAGAAAGCATTTGGCCCACACCAGCTTTTCAGTGCACTTGGATCCTGCTGCTGAAGAATGCCAAAGGTGTGGCTTTGAAATTTGGAAAGAACACTTGCACTGTATCACCGTCTGAGCTACTCCAGCGTTAAGACAAGTGGTTGGCAAAACCAAACTCTCCTCTCACGAGACTGGGACGTCCGCCAATTTCTTCTTCTGTGAAAGGGAGAATCTGCCTCGTGTTTGTTGAGATTTGTATTTGTTGTTTACCTAAGAGGGAGCATGGGTGACATTCACGTCCCCACTGCGCAACCTGCTGCAGACAGGACGGAAACCCCCTCGGCTGAGAGGCGCTTCCTCTCCCTTGGCCGCTCATACGGCGGGCAGGGGAAAGAGATCACCCTGATTTTTGGCGAGGGGATGTGTGGGCCAGGGCCGTGCCGGGCCGGGGCGAGCCCGCGGGGTGGCCAGCCGAGCCCGGGAGCGGGGCGAGAGCGGTGCGGGAGCGGAGTCCCGGGAGCAGTGCGGAGCGGGAGCGGTGTGGAGCGGGAGCGGTGTGGAGCAGGACGGGGCTGGAGCGGTGCGAGAGCGGTGCGGAGGGGGGCGGGAGCGGTGTGGAGCGGGAGCGGTGTGGAGCGGGAGCGGGGCGGGAGCGGTGCGGGAGCGGGGGCTGCAAGGCGTCCGGCGGCCACCGGGGGGCTTCATCTCCCCTCGAAAGAAGCGGTGCCGGGAGCTCTTCCCGGGAAAGCGGCTTGTTAGCGCTAATGAGAGCCCGGCTGTTCTGCTCCCGCGGCTCGGCGTTCACTGTTAGCTCACGGGTTAGCCATTTAAAGGTATCTCGGCCTCCCTGTTTATTTTGAGGGTCTCACGTCTGTCAGCCTTCACCGAGTAGAGGCTAATACGCTTAAGCACGTTTTACCCTTCGCGGGAGCCTTAATAACAACCAAGGCCATTAGTGGGGCAGGATGGTCCCAAGTGCTGGGCTAAATGCTCTTCCCAGCCTGCCAGGCTCCTGTGACTGCGGTGCTGCTCTACTTTCTGTGCTAAATGGGTGCTTCAATAATTTCTTGCTTAAATAATTATCCATGAGAGTAATACATACGAACAGCTATAATACATTGGAGGGTTTTTTTTTTTTTAAACACTTATATTCATTCATAAGATCTCAAAGTGCTTTATAAATGAGGTCAGTGCAATTAACCCTATTGAGCCACTGCTGGGAAGAAATTCCAGATGTGCCCATAAACTGATGCTGTCACTTGGCATCAGCCGGACAAATGGTCCTGTTTCTAGCACCTTTAATCCAATCTGGAATCAAAACCAAAACAGCGGAAAGCCTCCATATTAGATAAGGTTTTTGGTCACAGAAGCTGCCATTGCCTTTAAGGGGGGAAGGAAATAGCCTGGAAGAATTTGGAAACTGCCCTGCTGTGCTTAAAGTCGTTGGGGATCACTGAAGAACTGAAATAAGAAGAAGCAGCAGCTGGCAAAAACTGGAAGAGGTAGCAGTGAGGAGAGTGAAGTTTCTTAAGTAACATGTAGCTTAGAGAGTTGTCACAGTTTTTGAGAGAGGCTCCTGCCCTTCCTTGGAGGAAAACGTTCCCAGTGATCTGAAAGAGTGAGGGGGCTAAAGCCCTAAAAGGAGGCCTCCAATTTTAGAAATGTCTCTCCTCACCATAATCCCTCCACTTTTATAACATTTTCTACGTATGACATTATACAAACTGCGTAACTGACAAATCCTTCATTTGCATTAGATTTAAGTGGCTTCCCTCCCATCACTCCTCACGGTTAAAAATACATTACAGAAATTACTATCCTGCCTAGGAAAATGTGTGATGACTCTGGTGTCTGTCGTTTATTTCTAAAACATTTTGGCACTTTTCCTCCTGAGTTGTCTTTTCCCTTCAGCTTCGAGAGGGGAAAGGAAAGTGCAGGGTTAGGGCAAGATTTTTCCATTTCCCTGGTTATTGCATGTATGCATTGCAGCCCACATGCCAGGCATGATGGAATCTAAACGCTGGGCAGGAGCAGTGAAATCCTCAGGAGGAAAGGAGAATAGAAAGCCCAGAGAAGCCACAGTTTGGGCTGCCATCACAACGACCCTATCGAATCAGACCAAAGGTACTGGCCCAAGATCTTTTCTTCCTACACTGCCCAATATTTACAGAAAGACTGTCAGCAAACAGCAAGTGGAGCATGACCTTTCCTTTCATATGACCTTTCAGCTTCTGCAAAGGGAAAAAATTCAACCCTGCTTTCACCTCCTTGCTACATGGGCTAAATTTGGCCCTCTGCATGCAAAAAGCCCTCTGACATTCTTCACTTCTTTCTCCTGCAGGCCTACAGCTGATGCTCCAGTGTCTTGTCTCAGGGGCTGCTCATGTGGGTGTTTCTGAGCATTAATCATGCTGCAGACATCCGTATTCCCTCTGATAAGAGCCTGGCTCAATCTGTAAGGAAAGGAGGGGAATCAATCTGCCTGATTGCCGTAGACCCTTCATTTTGCACTGCTCAGCCCCTTGCCAAGCAGAGCAGCAGGGGAGTCTCCGCTCAGTTGCTCCCAGCAGGTGTCACTATGGAATGAGAAAATGCAATTCCAGGGCTGGGAAAGAAATCTGGCAACAGGTGGAGCATCCTCTGACACTGCCGCCGAGGTAGCATGCCACCGTGTCCCGGAAACTTTCGTAATTAGATCTGAAGCAGACGCGCTGCCACCCTCTGCCTTCCCTCCTTTTTTCCCCTTCGTTGCAGCAATGATAAGAGTGGGTCGGGGGAGATTTTGATTTTTTTAAGGCATTGCTTAGCAATGAATGAAGAGACACCCATCTTCATGGATCACTACCCTGTGTAGTAATGCAGCACAATAACGTGTAGCGTTTCCAGAACTGTTGGTAATTACTGATAAGCCCAGTTCAGCTTTCAGTTACATACAAAGCTGGGTAAACAATGGGAGGAAAAAATTAATTAGAGCCCATGTTTGCTAAAGCTAGCTAGTGATTCCATCTGATCACGTTCCTGCTCCTTTTATTCCCTTTGCACAAACATTTGGGTGGTCAGGTTTTTCTAGCACCTAGGTGTGCAGGGGGAGCCTTAGTCTGTGCAAATAAAGTGTCTCTCTCTAAGGGCACGGGCCCTTCTGGCAAGTGCTTGCCCATGGTCTGCCCTTGTGTTTGCAGCTGGGAAGGTGTTTGGAGGCCTGGGAAGGTAGAAGTCGAATGGTCACCTCTCCCAAGCAATACTGGGAATCTATACATCCGCAAAAGCAATGGGGGAAGAGAGGAGAGAGGAAAAGAATGAATGGGAGACTGTGGGAAGGACACTCATCTGGAGATATTTCACACGTGTCTAGACCCCAGAGTACATTTGTACACTATGTCACAGCACACTGTCACAGTTTGTGACAGCAAACACAGACTATGAGAAGAGGCAGAGGGGAATTTGCCATCTCACAGAAAGTTCCTCTTAGGCATGCCCTGAACACTGGTGATGTAAACATTGTGCGTGGCTTGGATTGCCTCACTTGCTGGGAAAACTGAGGTAGACCCAGCTCTTAAGAGTTTTATCCCAGTGGGAAGGCTCAGTAGGTGCTATGCAGCAGCTTGAACACTGCATGGGCCCTTTGTGCCTCCCTGGCTCCACATCAGGGACTCGGACAACTTCTGTGTGTTCAGGAGGACTGAGGGTGTCAGAAGACTGCCAGGGTTCTAAAATCCATGTTGTCCTTTATGACTGGTTGAACCTCCTCACTATGGTAGGTCTGACTTACTAACATCAAAGCAAGCCCAGTCTTGAGAAGGTAATCAGAGCAGATGACCTCCAAATGTCCCTTCCAGCTAAAATAACTCCATAATTCTGTTAATGTGGGGTCATACTTACTTATCCATATCCTTGAACAGTGCCCTTATTTTTCCTGCATACCATTTACCAGTTTTATGCAGAAGGAATTCTTGTGCTCTGCCATTCTCAGAGATCAGGAATGGGATCAGGATGAATGTTACATCTCCTCAACTGATTATTGTGTACATCTTTCCCTCTTCTGTATCCTCACAGAAGCTCAGATACCTCTGCTGGTGAGGGCCATGTTTGGTCAGGGATAAAGAGAAAGGACTCGAGTGTCCCAGCATCATCTCCTCATATTTCTGTTCCCTGAAGTGCTCCCTCCGAGTCAGTGCATCAGTGATTTCTTCAGATTCATCTCCAACATGTAGCAACCAGGTCAGGCAATTATAGGTATGGCTTGATGTTTTGCTGTCAGTGAACAGTTTGGTGACACCTGGCATCTGTTTAGGCTCATAATGTGTTTCTCCTCTTGTGAAGAAACGCTTGGCAGATGGATCCATAAAATCCTACACTTAAGTGCACCCCTTTTATTGATGTTGTTCATGCCCTGGTATGCAAAGCTGTGTTTTATGGGGTGTTGGGAAAGGCTCAGATCAAAGCTCATATGATTTACCCATGATACCTTCAACAAGAAGAGGAGTTCAAAAGATAGGAAATCATCTATGAAGACAATCAGACTTCATGTATCTTTTCCTGTTGGGGCACAATAAAAAAAGGGTTCTGGGCAGAGGCCTAATTTCAGTCTCTCCTTTTCCTACCAGAACATTGGACAACAAGGACCCCATCTAACTTAGTCTGCAGGGTCTCCCCTTGGCCTTCAGCCACAAGTATCTGCCCTGGCAGTATGCTTCTAAAACAAACTCACAGTGTGTGAATGGAAATAAATTCTTCCCTCTCCCTATTTGAGATACTTTCAGGAAAGAAAATACCCTATGTTCTAATTTTTGTTTATTCTGAACAGTTGCTGGATGTAAGCCATTCTAATTAAACTGCAAACTTCTTTTGTAGGGAGCTCAGATGTTGAAGAATTTGATGTCAAGCATTACACAAATCTGTATCATTTATACTCATCTTTTTAAATTCCAGTGGCATAGAAGAGTAGCAAAAACCACCACCAAACTCCAAAACAAGGCCCCCAGATCTGTTTGTTCTTGCACTTTGGCTGTCCCTGGGGTCTTAATGGAATTTACAAAACTGGGAGCAGAGCCTTACGCAGGGTGTCAGCTGGCAAATGTGGGTGGTACTTGGTTGTCAGATAAAGATTCATTTAGAAATGCAGCCGAGGAGAAGGAAGCCTCCTTCTGTACCCAGCGCAGCCCCTGCAAATCAGGTGTCAAATTTGCTATCATGTAGCGAGCAAGTGCTTGGCAAGTTGTTCCTGTGTGTAGGTTACAGAGGTGGTGCTGCTTTAGCACAGATAATTGTGCTGGGTGTCCAGCAGCAGACCCTGAGACACTTAGCTCGCTGTGCGGTAGAGCCTGGGCCACCAGCCAGCCGAGCTGCCTGCTCTTGCTCATGCTCAATTAGCAGGTTCAGGCTGTGTATGCAATCCACGCTGCTGCAGTGCCAAGGCACCAGTTGCCCTCAGCAGCTAATAATATAGAACTGCAAAGCACAGTTAATTAAGTAGGTACAATTGATTCCATGGTATGTTCCCTACATGCGGTGTGTGGTTTTCCGCTAGCGATGGAGGTTGCTGCTCCCAGAGTTGTCCCTTGGGGTCCTGTTGTCAGGTGCTGATTCCTTCTCTCTGCTCTGTCCCAGACTGTGGCCTGCACCCAGGGTTCAGGAGGCCATGACTAATACCAAAATATAAAGTCTTCTTTTGAACTAAACTCTTGGGGAGTCTGGACTTTGGTTGGTTTTTCTTTGGCCATCTTTGACATCTTTTGCCTTTTAACCTAGGACCCCAAAGTTCTCAATAGTAGTTCTCTGCTGCTGGAAAACAGGCTAGCATCAGGATTTCTGTGAAAGCTTTCTGCTGATCACTCACTGTCATCCCCACCAGCATTTCTTCAGTGCACTGAAACACACAGCAGCCCAGTGCAGAGATTCTTGCTTGGCTTCAGTTGTTCACAGAGGCAGAGAGCTATTAATTATATGTCCAGAGGATGTATGGGAAACACTTTAAAAATAGAAAGGTTCTTGTTTTATAAGCTTCCAGCAAGTCCCCTTTCCAAGAGAAACGTGTTTTCCAGATTGTGCATCAGGTTTGAAGGAAGATTTGTTACAACTGCATTTTTAGTTTGGGGTGAAGAGAGATGCACTGGTGCTTTGTAAGGTCACTAAAAATCATTAAAGAAGAAACAAAATCAAAACAACATGGGAGTATTTTATGAATGATTGATAGTCATCTGAGGCCAGTGCATGAGCAAAACTTGCTTTCTCCTCTGTTTCTGCTTGCTACAGTAAGTGTTTGACAGCATCTGCCATTTGTCTGGGTCAAGGTGAAATATCCATTTTGTTTTGAGGAGGAATCAAGCATTTTTACAGAGCATCTCAGTTAAAATTTTGTTCTTAGATTGCAAAGAAACCTTTACTGCCACACTGTAAACGAGGTGTAAGTCCACTGAAATAAACTCAGGCTGGTTTAAGCAGAGACCAGAAAACACTACTACATGTTTCTTTTAAAAGGAAAGAAAATTAAAAAAAGCAACTAATAAAGGAAACAACAAAAAAACTGTGAAAGACAGTGAAAGATAAAGATATATTTGAATGAACTGGTAGTTATATCTACACCAAGAACCACTCCTTCATTAATCTATTATTGCTTTGCTGACATTGTTGAGCAGGTAGAAACCAAACTTTTCCAACCTTCTCCATCATTTGCTGCTTCTCTCCTGCTTTTCTGTTTGGAAATCAAACACTTAGCTCTCTCTCTGCTGTGGACATTTGAAAGGCTTCTGTTGTGTTCCCTTCCTTGAGTTGGCTTCCAGTTCAAATGGCAGTGGACAGGCAAGATAGGAAAGGTTAAATGGTTAATTTGTGGAACAGAATTATTAATTTCAGGAGGAAATAGAAGACCATGAATCCTGTGTACTGGGGATGTCACTTGCAATGACAAGGAAGGCATCCAGATGCAAGTGAGAACTGATGGACACGTGAAGGACATAGCCCTGTGCTGCCTGTGTACCACTGGCATAGGAATAATTGCCCTGCACACAGATCTCAGATGTCAGGAAGGCAGAATGTCTGACTGCAACAGTCTGTGGTGTGACACAGAACAAAACACAACAAAGCTAGGCGGGAAAAGAGCAGGAATTAGGAGAGCAGTAATAAGATCCCACAGTAAGTAGCTGCCTACATGCACAATTAGACGGTTCCAAGCCATTTTAAAGAGGAGTTGTGTGAATAATTGATTTTTCAGTTCACTGGTCAAACTGAAGAAAAAAACCATTCATTTTGGATTGACCTGAAGCATAAAATTTTATTGGCTTTCTCGGAAAAATTAAAAAAAAAAAGCTTAGGGAAAATGATTTGAGGCTGAAGTCAAAGTTAATGATTCATTTATTTGGAGGGGTTGAAATGCTCATTAAGTGCATCTTAAATTTAGAGAAATTTAGAAATAACTTTTTGACAAAAAATGTATTTTGAAAATTTATGAAAAATATTGTGAAAATATGAAAATATTTTTTCTGTTTTTGAAATCATGGTCCTTTTCAGTCAAAATTAAGCCAATTTCAGAAACAATTTTGACCTGAATTATTTGCTTAGTACCTAACAACATTGGTTCCTCTGTCCTTCAACCCTTCTTTCACAGTACAATGCATTTGTTGGAAGATAGGTTGTAAACAAATTCTGAGGGAAATGATAGCTTGATTTTCAAATGAGGATTTAAAATTTACTTTTGTTGGGCATGAACAACATAATTCTAAATCTGTTTCTCTATTCTGAAGCTAAGATGAGAGGGAAAACATTCAGTGAAGAAGTAATTTTGTTTTTTATTTTTAAGTAATAAATAAGTAATGTAAGTAAGGCTTGACAAATGAAGAAATTTTTACTTAAGCATTTCATAACACTCACTACTGGCAAAATAAAATAGCCTGTAGTGTCAGAGTATTCAGATAAGCATCACAGGTTTTCCCTGTAGTTCCAAAGTCATCATTCCTGTGGCAAGCTGGGGGTTGCCCAAGGTGCAGAGGGCAGTTTGGGGGTACTGTGTGGGGCTGAGGGGTGGTGAGATCATTGTCTGGTCACACTGACTGCCCAGGTGTCAGCTCCCAAGGCTGGATCTCTCTTTCTCACTTCCTAAGGAAAAGCTGGCATGCCTCCTGTGGGCTGTGCTTTCAAGCTTGCTCTTCTTCTTGCAACAGTTCAAAGATCAAAGAAGGAGCAGAGGCTGTTTCCCAGGAGCCAAAAGACACCCATCACACAGACCCTGTGGGAGATGCCTGGCAAAGGATCAGAATTTAGTGATCATTTTGTTTGGTAGGCATTTTCTTCCAGTCCTTTAATATTCATTATATTGGAAATATTTTCTCTCTTATAAATACCATCTACTCTTTATTGGTTGTCTCTCTTAAATGTGCTTTATTTCTGCACATTATACTTTATGTATACACTTAAAAGTTCCTGAATAAATCACTTCTTCTTACATTAGCTGAATAACTTTGAGCAAGAAAGGGAAAGAAGCTGTCTAACATGAGCACCCTTCTCACATCCACCTCTCAGAATCACTGACCTGGTATATTTGGTGCCCAGGGCCTCTGTCTGGGTCAGGGGGTGAGATCTTTGCTCACAGGGACTGTACCAACCTCTCCTCACGTGGGCTCAGCAGAAGAGCACAGGCAATTCTTTATGGCCCTGAAGCCTAAGCAGCTCTCCGAAATGAAGACACCGTCATCTAGTTAGGTTACAGAAAATAATGGGCACTATACATGTGCTTTGATACATTTGCTTTTCTTTTGATTTATCTGAAAGCCTCTCATTCTCTTTCTTCTCCCTACTGTCATTTTCCTTTTTTCTCTTCCCATTCCCAGTTCAAACCTGACTTAGAGAGTTTATGAGGGAGAACCAGACCCCAGAACAGCCATTGATCTTAAGGGGATCAGGTTTCTGCCCATATCACTCTGGCTTTTGGGTGCTGCTGAAGAAATTTATTTTATGTTAAAAGTTTACTAGAGACAACCAGTCTTGCTTTTTGTTATGTGTTTCTCTATTTTTTTGGAATGGAAAAAATGGAAAAGAATGGAAATGGAAAGACACAGTCACACCAAGATGGATTCATAAAACAATTAATAGTTATAAAAATAATATCCTCATTGTCATTAATGACCACAATCCGATGCTCCTTTTAAGGCAATAGATCACCCTATCATGACTTCTTTGGCTCTCTGTGCAAAAGGAAAAAAAAAAACCAACCAGCTTCTCATGGTGTATAAAGAAATTGAAACCTGTTTATTTATGACCGGATAAGAATGAGCTGCCTCATTAATGTGGTATAAAATGGGTATAATTCAGCATTCTGTACAATCCTCCATGACGTGTTGACAGGTGCTGTCATGCACTATCACTTTTAGGTTATTGCACTCTAATAGACTACAATTATAGCTCATTTAATATGATATGACAGTGGGGAAGCACGTGCAAGGTTACAAGCAGTTACACTTACAAAACAAGCTGGTGCCAATGCATACAGCTACAGGTAAATATTGCAGGGGGCAAATCCCTTTTCCACTGTCACGGGACCCAAATGTCTGCGGCTACAGGTCTTACGCGCATAGTTCTTGCAATGAAACATTTGTGCCTCGCTTTTTCTCTTATTTTCCCCACAAATGCCAATATTACTGCTTTCAGTTGTGCCTCCTAATGTTGCTCCAACAGTCGAAACCACAGCAGGGGGTGGAGTAGACTTGAAGAAAAGCCGAAGCTGTAAGTAGCACAAGATTTATAACAGTTGGCAGCCCAACATCTCATCTCATACAAACAACTCGGTTTCCTTTTGGCGGCCTGCTGTGCCACTAACAAGGCAGGCTACAAAATTCACCCACTGGGTGATGGGGAAAGGCAGCACAAAGCACACACCAGCATCATTTTCATATGGTAGGAGAGCAGCAAAAAAGTTGGGCCCCGCGCATTGATTTCAATCATTAGAGGGAGAAACTGGATAGAAATGCTGGATAGAAATATTTTAAACTGGTTAAAAACAAAAGTCCCCTCAGGGGACTTAAAGATTTTTCAACAACATTTTCAGCCCCGCATTGCAGGGTTGCAACAGGGCAAGTTTTGCACTGTGGCCACGTAGGTGGTATTGTAAGCCAAAAAGACACCATCAGTCTGTGTTTTTGTCTTAGCCATGTCCTGAAGTTAGTGATTTTGCTACTTTCTTGCCTAAAATGTGTTTCAGAGATTGTTTTAAATGCTGAGGTCTTAGCTATTCTTGCACACTGAGCAACTGTATATGATATATTCCTTCCGGGAGTGGCCACACACTTAAATTCAAGGGTTTAAATATAAAAACTTAGGCGCTGTGTCTGTGCAATGTCTTGCACAGCACAGCAGCTCCCGGGCCCGAGCAGCCGTGGTGCCTCGACAGCTGGGTCACGCCAGCTGGGTCGGGATGCGGCCTCTCCGTTTCACGCACCCGCAGAGCCGCAGTAACACTCCTCAGCCGGTTTGTAATGAAACATCTCCTTTGCATTACAAAGAATGTGCTCGTTCGCTGAAACTCTTTCCCCATCAGCAGCAATCATATGCTTGGCATACCTCCTGGAAGAGCACCCCCGCAGCCTCCTCCCCTGCTCCTCTCCTGCAGCACTCTGCTCGGCCTGCAGAGCCGCGGCCTTCCTCCCTGCCTGCCTTCCTGAGCAGCCTCATGTCTCCTTCAGAATTCATTTTTCCCTGCCGTTCCTTACACATTTCCAAATCTCCAGCTCCCACCATGTTCTCTGTGTGTCAGTTTTGGCTCCTGCCATGGGCTCGGTGAAGGAGAAGGGAGGTAAATCTCAGGTCAGGTCCATGATGAGGCTACTGCTTCTCTGCCAGGGGTAAATAAATGATTCCCAGCCGGCCCCGTGTGCCTGACCAAGTGGGCTTTTCTGGCCACAGCTACTTTTCAGGGGAGATGTCTATGCACATTTCAGCTTGATCATCCCAGCTGGTTGCTATGTCCTGTGGACTCACCCAAAGGATGCAGACTGGAGCCATTGTCTCATACAAACCCTGTTAAAATAACCATGCCCTTTGGCCCTTCAGGAGATTGCAGTCCTAGAGAAAACATCACAAATAAATCCCCTTCCAAAATTGGTGGCATGTTATTTTGCATTTTCTCATGCTATTTTCTGCCTCCAACCCAAGGGAAATATTGAATTAATTCAGTGTACTGGGGTGCTGGAGAGAAAATGCAAGAAGTGCTGATATAATCATGCAACACTTGCCATTTAATATTATTGCCAATTTGATGCAGGACTCTGAAAAATTCCCATTACTTTTTGGAGAAGAACTTCTTCTGCAGACCAGTGACATAAATTCTATGGTTCTCTCTGACATTCTCCCATTTGATGTCACAGTTGTTTTAAAATTCTCCTACAATAAAATGTAAGTTGCAAATATTAAGATAAACCAAATAATATCTAAATATTTCTACTATATTCATTAGAAATGTATGTTTTTAAAATAAAGTTGATCTCGTGTAACAGCTATCAGCCCTTTTGTTTGTGACTAATCTTAAATCTGATAGCATTTTTTTCAGTTATAAAACTATTAAAATATCAAAGCTTGCATTAGTATACCAGTAATGTCATATGGCTAAGGTCTGCTAAGAAAGTGTGAGTGCTAACTTTTTCTTGAAAAAGAAAACTCTGCAGGATTAAAGGTACAAAGAGTAGCATCTGTTATGCTCCAAAAATTATTGCTACGAAAAGGGAAAAAAAAAAATCCCCAATCCAAAAAGAAAACAGACTGGGGCTGAAGTGGCACCAAGAAGAAACTTTCACTCCTGAATTTTCTATTTTTTTCTTGTTAGGTATAAAAAGTTGTCTCTGTAAATCGAGGCACAATTGGACCCAAAGCTTCTGCCTCTGATCAGTGTTTAGTTGGCAGGAACTGTATTATTGTTTCTGATTTTTTTTGTCTATACCTGAATAAAGATTTTTTCACTGAGTGGGAAGGTTAGGAAGGGGACTAAGGGTTAATGCTGCTTGAAATAAAAATCCAAGTGAATTTCTACAATTAACTCCTGAGGTCTCCAGAGGGTTGCCACAGATGGCAGGTGATCCTCCTGCCTTGGATGGCACCCAGCACCTGTGGATGAGGCTGAGGGGTGAAAGGAGCAATGCCAGGAAGAGCATTGGACATGGAGATTTTCTGCAAACTGGTTGCAAACCAGCACCAGCAGCAGAGTCCCTGTTACAAACTTTGATGATTATATAACTTCTTTTAATATTTCATTCTTGTAACAAGCACCCTTCTTCCCCCTTCTCACTGTTACTTTCATAGTCCTGGGAAAGCAATTTATTTAGTGCCCTTTGCTATGTACAGAAATTCAATTGTGGCTGTGTGATTTTAGTCAAGTTTTCAGGAGTGAAACAATGTGTTTCACCCTGCTACTGTAGAGTGATTTCTAACACATTTCATAAATTTCATTATGAAGGAAAACGCCAAGTAGAGAATTCAAAGTCCTCTTTTTAGTGACTGTCTTCATGAACTGCTCACAGTGGATAATGCCCTGACCTCTGCAGGTATAATGGAGCATTATCAAAGGAAGATATTTGCAAATCAACTGGGAGGTAGAGACCTGAAAGGCTTTTTGTTTTGTTTTTAGTTTTGATGAAAGATGATCAGCTCTTTGCAAGTACCTCTAAGTTTTAAGCTTTGTACTCAACTTCATAAAACCATGATGAAGTGGTGAGCATTATCTTTTCCCTCTTTGTTCCTAAGAGTTATGACCTGTAGTTTTTGTATGAATCAAATATCTGGACCTGTGTATGTGTGACAAAAAGAGTCTGGTACATTAGTGGGGATCTTTTTGACTGCAAACAGATTTCTTCTATTTTGTCCTTACATAAGGAAGACTTTGGTGGTAACAAAATAATGAGTAGAGGCATTACATTTTTGAAAGCTTAAGTTCAAGATTATTGAACACTTTTGAAATCAGGTTCCTTGTAAAATCAACATTTTATTCCTTGCTATATTCAACAAAATACTGGGAGCCATATTAAAATTTGTTTAGTTAGACAGATTTCTTTTTCTGTCTCTTAATTTTTTCCTCCTTCCTTCCTTCCTTCCTTCCTTCCTTCCTTCCTTCCTTCCTTCCTTCCTTCCTTCTTTCCTTTTCCCTTCCCTTTTCCCTTCCCTTTTCCCTTTCCTTTTCCCTTTCCTTTTCCCTTTCCCTTTCTTCTCCTTCCCTATCACCTTCATCTTTCCTTCCTCTTCCCTTCCTCTTCCCCTATTCCCTCTGTCTCTTCCTCTCCTTTCTGTCCCTTCCTCTTTCCTCTATTTTCAAGATAAATCTTATCCTTGCAAATATATAACTGACAGGGCTGACAACTAGAATATTTGCTGGAAAAACAATAACACAGAGCAAGATTCAATGATTCTGTTTCTCATATATATTTCTTTATAGGTTGTGTTCTGCAGTATTTGGTGCATGTGTCAGTGGAGATAAAAAGATACTTTACAGGGAAACTGAAATCTATTTCCAATGTCATTGCTATAGCACAAAATGAAATACTATGAATGACAGTCACTCAGATTTCCATAAATGTGGCTCCTCTATAAGCAAAATTCTGAAGTGATTTTTATTTCTAATGTCACCCTTGGAGGCTCTGCAATGTCATTCTCATTTTTGTCAGAATAATTATACTTAATTTTGGGGTTTGGTCTATCAGAGGTCTAAAAATTTATTTTATAAGTTAATACTAATCATTTGTCAAAACCAGACAAGAAGCAATCATTTCCCTATTTCCCTGCTGTACTGTATGGACATTCTTTAATGGTTAAAATATTATCAGGAGGGAGGAAGAGAGAAAATGTCTTTTATGAGTCTTTTCCAGCGAGCTCAACTGTCTTTTTTTTCCTGGTGTGGAAGACCAGTTGCATCCTGTGTTGCATGAAGACCTGAATACCTGCCAGTCAAAAAGGAACAGGTTACTCAGTGAGGGCTCTGAAGTCTTGGAAGTCTAAAGTGTGTGTGTGGGGAGATAGATTTAGAGATTTTTCTTTAGCAGCTTTTCTTTTTACGTTATGTAGGGTTTCAAAATGAGATCAGTGGAGTAAAATCAACCATCCAAGTCCATTTCAGGCTTTCTTTTTTATTATTTTTTTCCTCTTTGGACATAAAACACTTCAAATAAAAGTTCTATTAATAAAGCTCTAACCACAGATTAAATATTTCTGCTGACATTATTTGACTGATAATATCAATTTCAAAGTTCAAATTTTAATAAGGTATTACAAAGCATAGGAAGAAACAAGCTAATCAAGCCAAGTTTCATATTTCCCCTCTTTGTATAAAATGATAAGTGAATTTAAAGCTATGCTTTGTCTCTTTAATATCTGCTAAATATGGATGAATTACTGAATATATATTTATTCTTAGCCTCATTTGAAGGCAAATATTTACAAGGCTTTTCTGTTGTAATCTGATTTTAATATCTCAACTGAAAATGATTCATAACATGTGGCTTCAAATACCCTGTAGTTAAAGAGGCCAGAAATTAATTAGCTGATTCTAGCAAGGGTTTCTTGGAACTGACCTTGAAAGAAAAAAAAAGCAGTACTGTTTATCAGATCATTGTACATTGTTGTTGCTTGTGCAAAGAATTTCAGGAGTAAATAACAGAGAGTGGCAATAACTTGTGTCTCATCCTTGATACTGATGTGCATCCTTTGGTTTTCTGTGGTTCCTGTAGCAGGGCTTCAAGGGCCAAGTGTCTTCTGTCCTTTTGGCACGGAAATTGTTCAGACAGGCATGGGAATGTGAAGTGTGGTAGTGTCTGTTATGCAAGCAATGGGAAGCACCTCCCTTTAATCCCTTGTCCAGATTAAAATGCAGTGAGTGCGGAAATATTTGCAGGTCCTTTTTTTCTGCATCTTATAAATATACTCAGGAAGCCATCTGGGAACAGAAATACTCCCTAAGTACCGCTGACCTGAAATGCAAGTGTCTTTGTGAAGTCAGTTTCTCTCTTTCCTTTGAAAGACAATCTTGCTGATGCTGACTGCTAAAAATAAGGACGCAAGATCTTTTCCAGCATCTGGAGTTTTCTGTGCTTTAATCTGTTCATTTCCTTATGTATTGTTATATAGGTATTTCTGTGCACACTCTGATTAATGTACAAATATATATTTTACTCAGTAGGATTAGAGTCAAGTGGGCCTGATTCTCCACTTCCTTGCAACTTGCATCGTTAGCTATAAGTGTAGGTACAACCCTTTTAAGAGCTGTCATTTTATAAGGAGCTTTAGGGAATTAGATTAACTCTTGCTTTTCCATTTTAGAAATATTCCATCTATTGTGAACTGAAATCAAATCTTTCCTCTGTCTTATTTTTTTAAACTTCTTTTCTAGAAACCTGAACAGTGGGCTATCTTCTGTTCCATTGAAGCATCTGTTTCCAAAGGATTGTGTGGTCCAGGATTTCCTTGGGACAAAAGCATTCTTGTAATTGTGCAGAGGTATGTGTGGGGGTATTAGACAGGTATTTACAACATCTAATTGCTAACCATAAAGGTGCAAATAAGGTGTTTAACAGCCCTTGCACAAACCACCTCAGACACCTCCAATTCCTGCAGTGAGTGATTTGCAGTGTGTTTGTGGAGGTCTCAGGGTCCATTGACTGTCTTCCTGTTTTGTGGTGTGTGTTTCTTCTGGACAATGGTTCATTCAGCTTTGCATTAAATCACAAATTTGCTTTGCTTGTGTCCATTCTCCTCCCCTCCTGTGAAACTGGGCATTATGGTATGTGTGTTGTCCTTGGTTGCTACAGCCAAGTTATCTCAATGAAGTTGTGTCAATGGCAAACACTGCAATAGTAAGTGCTCTCATATAATCCTGTATTAGAGTTTAAATACGTATAATCTGCATATTTCTGATACTCCCATTTGCATATTAGGTTGGCAGTAATCATCCTTGAAAGTGTCAAACAGTAAAAAAAATTTGACATCACTTCTCCAGCAGCAATGAGCCTTGGTTTGTCATGGGAAAGATCTTCATGATCATTCTGAGTATGGCAGGTACCTGGTACCAGGGTACTGATTCAGATTTCAAAAGTGTGAACCAGCTCAGAAAGCCTTTCAGGATTTCAGTTTTTCACTGAAAGGAAATCAGGACAAGGTTTGTGTATTTAACCAAAAAAAGGATGTAGCTTTAGCTCCAGCTTTTGGGTTTTCTCAGCAGCTCAGCATCTCCTTTGGTCTTGATAACATGAATTCACTTCAAAAGACCTGGTGGAATTTGCTCAATATTAAAGCATGAGAATTATGTATGTAAATACACATTCTGTGGGATTTTATCTTTCCACATGGGTGTGTATGTGCATGCACATGTGTTGTGTGTCTCTAAGAGCCCTGAAGGCCCCATCTGCAGGCTGGCAAGAGGGTGTGCTGAGGTTCAATGATGCTGATGAAGCTCAGGTGATGTGCACACTCCTGGTATGTGCCCCAGAGTGTCATTCATCTCTGTTCATGAGTAACCTTTCTAACAAAACATAAAAATTGAGGTGTACTTGCAGGACTTTGCCAGTTTGATGTTGTCCAGTGTTGCATTATTATGCCCTGAATTAATGTATTTGACAGAAGTTCTTATGGCAGTAATGGGAAATGTCAAAACCTTGCTGCTGCCCCTGATTTATTGAAGGGTTTGTATTTCAAGGAACATGAGGGATTTAACCCCACACTTAGCACTTTGGATCAAGTTGCATCTAACAGGAGTAATTGCATTTTTGTCAATGAATGGGTTCACTTTAAATAGCTTTTCCTCTTTCCACAACGCTAGCTTTTTCTTGGTATATAATTGGTAACTTTTCATCTTCTCTCAGAACAGTTTCTGGAAGTGCAAGATACATTTTGCTTGAGAATGAAGTTGAGACCCAGTTTAAGGCAAGCTCATATGCTTAGTTAAAGGTTGTACATTTGCTGTTTAAAAGCTGCTTATTGTATATAAATACAATGCCACATCTTGCATTTTATCAGTGTGATGTGGTCTAACAGCCACAGGAAAGACTATTCTGAGCAACCAGCAACTGCTACAGGGCAATATGATTTGGCAGAATCTTACTTGTAATTGCTGATCCTGAGCTAAGCCCAGGAAATATGGATAAAAAATGCAAAATTATTCGTGC
>WBNO01026296.1:1372-34625 GCA_013400575.1 Peucedramus taeniatus | reverse complement strand
TTTGAGGTGTGCTGTGTTTTGGGGATGAAACATTGGCCTTTGAACCTCTCCTCTCCCAGCCCCAGCTCTGCAGATAAACGAGTTTCCTGTGCACACAGAACCTCACACCCAGGTGCCCCCACGGATAATTTGTCACTTTTGGCACCTGCTACTGAGGAAAGAGCAAGAGGTGCAGAGATGTAATCATCCTTCACCTTCCTGCCCGGGGTGGGAGCCGAGCAGGAACAATCCAGGAATTCTTTCAAGTCCGGGCCTCGGAGCCACCTCCAGGCACCGCTGGCTGCTGCCAACTTGTTACTTGTCAGAAAGCTCCTGCATTAGGGCTCTTCAGGCCTTTTGAAGTAGATTGGCTGGAAAGGCAGAAATAGATTTTTTTTTGTTGTTGTTTTATAGAGAGATATTGTTTTAGGAATGCTGCGGAAGAAAGTTGTAAGAGTAAATCGAAAGTTAGGCTTTGATTTTGTTTTTATATAGAGAGAGTGGGGTTTTTTAGGAATGTTGTGGAAGAAAGTTGGTTTGGAAGGAGTAAATCTAAACTGGGAAATGGATTTGATTTATGTATGTATAGATATTTTTTTTTTGTGGAAGAAAGTTTTAAGTGTCAATCAAGTCAGGCTTTGATTTTGTTTTTTCTATAGAGAGTGGGGGTTTTTTAGGAATGTTGTAGAAGAAAGTTGGTCTGGAAGGAGTAAATCTAAACTGGGAAATCAATTTGATTTATGTATGTATAGATATTTTTTTTTTGTGGAAGAAAGTTTTAAGTGTCAATCAAGTCAGGCTTTGATTTTGTTTTTTCTATAGAGAGTGGGGGTTTTTTAGGAATGTTGTGGAAGAAAGTTTTAAGTGTCAATCAAGTCAGGCTTTGATTTTGTTTTTTCTATAGAGAGTGGGGGTTTTTTAGGAATGTTGTGGAAGAAATTTGGTCTGGAAGAAGTAAATCTAAATTAGGAATTGGATTTTATTAATGCATGTATAGATATATATATATAATTTTTTTTTGTGGAATAAAGTTGTAAGAGTAAATCGAAAGTCAGATTTTGTTTTTTCTATAGAGAGTGGGGGTTTTTTAGGAATGTTGTGGAAGAAAGTTGGCCTGGAAGGAGTAAATTTAAATTGGGGAATTGATTTTGTCTATGTACAGATAGATACAAATTTTCTGGAAGAAAGTTGTAAAACTAAATCGAAAGTCAGGCTTTGATTTTGTTTTTTCCATAGAGAGTGGGGTTTTTTAGGAATGCTGTGGAAGAAAGTTGGTCTGGAAGAAGTAAATCTAAATTGGGAATTGGATTTTTTTATATGTGTAGATATATATATATATATTGTGGAAGAAAGTTGTGCTTGTAGGAGTAAATCTGGGTTTGTACAATATTGTTGTTCACTCTCGTTGTAGCCAAAGACCATTCACTTAAGAGTTGGGCTTGGTGATCCTTATGGTTCCCTCCAGCTCAGAATTTTCTGGGAGCTACAGTGCATTTATTGCCTGTAATTGCACTGGCAGCATTTCTGGTGCATCTAAAACTTACTTTTCTAAAAAAAAAAATTTTTTTAATCACTATTTGGCCACAAAGCGAAATGCAGCTACTGCAGAGAAGTAAATGCATTTTTTGAAAGCTTTAGTACGAGAGAAGCCTAAAAACTCTTTAATCCTAGAGATTTTGGGGGCTGAAGTGATAAGGCAGGAAGGCTTTGCAGAGCCCAGGCATTATTTATGAGCTGCTGCAGTTCCAGCTCCGTGGAGGAGCCAGGACAGGAGTTGGTGCCCAGAGGAGCAGCTCATTCCCCAGGCAGGGAGCGCCGGGGGAGCCCCAAGCACAGAGGAGCTGGGCTTGGCTTTGCTGGCTTCTGGAAACTTCCCTCCCGTGGCCATGGAGCCACAGGACCATGGCAGCTCCTTCTGCACAAACACAGCTGAGGGGAAAGATTGAACAGAGAAATTTAACCCTTCCCAGAGCAGCAGGAAGGAAACCTGCTGGGTTTTGGGCAGCTCCTTGTCACCGTGAGGCGACACAAGAACGACACGGAGCAACTCTGGTCAAAGCAAACTGAAAAAAACTCTTTATTAAAACATCTGACTCCATATATCTATCTTTCTGAAGTGCCAGTGTCCTTGGAGGATGACAGTGCCACCTCCTCAGTGTCTCTGGGCAACTCAACATCCATCAGGTTGCTCGTCCCCCATAAAGGAATGAAGAACAATAAGTTATTTACATAAAGTGCATGAGAAAGTTCTGTGCAAAAAATGCAAACATCAGAAGGCTTGGTAAAACTTGAGAAAATCAGGGCAACAGCCCCTGTTGGCAGCAGGTTCTTGCAGGTGGCAGTTGTCCATGGTTCCATCCGTGGGGCTGGCCCCAAAGGACAAGGAACGTGGATTTATCCCAAGTTTTCCATCACCACCCTGATGGCATCACTCCAGCTTTTCAGCTGTTTTCTGGCTCGCTGTGCACAGCTGGTTTGGAGGAATCAGAGGCTGCTCTTGGCTTCTCCTGCAGCAGATCCCAGTGGTGGAAATGTTCCTTGGATGCTTAGGGAAAGCTGTGATTCCTGGTTTTCCACTTGGGGAGGTTGTGGCATTTCTCCTTCAGAAGGATGTGATGAATCTCAGGCATTTAAATATGTTCTGAGAAAATATTTCACTCTCAAGGAATTGTGTGTTGGGTAAGACCCCTGAAGGTGTGGAAAGCCTGAGGGTTTTTGGTGTTTGTTGCCAGTCAGGAATGACTCCCAAATTTCATTGACATGAAAGTGTTTCCAAAGCAAAATAAGCAGCTCCAAACTGTATCTGTTCAATTTTCTTCTTGAGGTTATCCATGCAAACCTGCAGACTGGACAAGAAAAGGAGGAAGGTGCCTTATCCATGTTTATTTGGGTGGGTTTGCTGGACATTATTTATTTCCTGAGCCTCTGTAGCATCTCTGGCACTGTTCTGCTTAGGGAGAGCAAACAGAGCAGGAGAAGTTCCAAATAATAAGTGAGGATAATGCTGGGATCTGTAATTCAAGCTCATATTGCAAAGGTTCCAAAAGATTGGCTTCTGGACGTGCTTTTAGGTGGTTCTTTCTTCCTTTCTTCAGACCTGTGAGGGGAAAAAAGGAAGATCCAGATCCTGATGTTATTGCTGCCTTCAAAGGAGAGGGATCTGGGAGGGATTGTTCAGCACGCTCATTCTCAGCTCTTCATTTAGATAATGTGGCTTCCCCTGACTCCAGGGAAGTCAATGAGGTTTATACCAGAGCCCTGGCACTCTATAAATTAAATATTAGGAGCAGTTTGTTTGAAGTTTAAAGCCCTCCCTCCTCCTCCAGCTCGGATTTTCTGCCGCTGTGCTTTTGTCTTTCTGCCTGAGCACCTTGCTGACAAGTGCTAATAACAAAATGCCAAGAGAGGGTCCAGTCAGAGTTACCACCCATTAAACATTCTGAACTTGTCCTTTTGCTCATAGATTGTGCATAATTAATAATTAAACAGTTGCAGTTGTAATGGGTTGACCTCCTTGAACTGTTCATTATTCACAAGGCAAAGGCATCACTCAAACTTTTTTCCTCTTGCCCTTCCCTGGCTCGCTGTGCACAGCTGGTTTGGAGAAATCAGAGGCTGCTCTTGTCTTCTGCAGCAGATCCCAATCATGGAAATGTTGCTTGGATCTTCTGCAGCAGATCCCAGTCATGGAAATGTTGCTTGGATCTTCTCCTGCAGCAGATCCCAGTCATGAAAATGTTGCTTGGATCTTCTCCTGCAGATCCTAATCATGGAAATGTTGCTTGGATCTTCTCCTGCAGCAGATCCCAGTCATGGAAATGTTGCTTGGATCTTCTGCAGCAGATCCTAATCATGGAAATGTTGCTTGGATCTTCTCCTGCAGCAGATCCTGAGATGTTTGGATCTCAGGGAAGCAGCCAGTCCTGGGAATAACAGTCCATGGATCCTTAGAACCCTTTGTGCCTTCAGTGCCATTTTAGCATCATCCCCAGTATCGAGGTCTTCATGACACTGGTCAGAAGCTATGGCAGTTCATGAAAAGGAAAGAACCTTCTCCCAGTCAAAATTGAAAAGATCCATTCCTCACTCCTTCAAAATCTTGGATTTCTGTCCTTCCCTCTCTAGTGTGGATTCATTTTGTAGGGAAACCAGGCAGGTCACTGGGGTGCAGTAAATGTGACCATATTCCATCACTCAGGCTGGGTACAGATGTGTAGCTTTGCTTTATTTCCCTTTATTCCCATCTCTTGGAGTGTCAGACAACATCTGGGAAACCTCAGGATAAAAAATAAGCTCTATCTGCACACCCTGGGCTTGAGCAGCCTGGCCTAGTGGAAAGGGTCCTCAGGATTCTACCTTGACTTCCTTGAGCCTCCCAAAAGACTTTGCATTCTTCAGGCAAATATCTGATAAATCAGATAATATCATTTTTAATCCACTAAATTTATAAATGTAAATAATTTATAATCCACTAAAATCCTTGGAATGCTCCGTGTCCTTTCCATCCTGACATCCAGAGTTTTCATCTCCACCTTTCCACAACAAATCTCCTCCCCAGCTCCTCAGAGCAAACCAGCCCAGGTGTGGCCATGGCCAGCAGGTCAAATACTTGAATTAAACAGAAAAATATGCCAAAAAAAAAAGGGAAAAAATAGCATTTAACCTTTACTTCCATCCAGGTAAAATTTTCTTCAGCAGGAGCCCCTTGTCCCATGGCTGTGCTGCAGGACAGGAGCTGCACAGTGCAGCTTTTTATGCTGATGTTGGAACAACTTCTCCCCTTGCCTGGATGAGCCCAGAGGGTTTGGAATAGCCAGAGTGGGACGCTGGTGGCTCCAGAGCAGCTCATCAGCTTCTCCTCCCCTCTCCTAATGAGCTTTCTCTCCATTATGGGCCCGTCATCTCCTGTGAATGCAGAAATTATCACCTCCCAAATGAGTGTGAAGTGCTGGATGCCCATCCCGATCCTGCAGCCTGGCAGCCCCTGGGAGGGATGGCTGCCTTGGGAAAAGCTCCTCACTGGCATTTTAGTTAAAATAAACAGCAGGGGTGGCTTGCTGGGAACTGCCAGTCCCCAGGGAATGGTGGCCCTTGGATTCTGTGCCTGGAGCATTTCCTGCCTGTTCCTTTTGGGTCCATCCCATGGATTCTGTACCCAGAGCATTTCCTGCCTGTTCCTTTTGGGTCCATCCCATGGATTCTGTACCCAGAGCATTTCCTGCCTGTCCCTTTTGGGTCCNCCCATCAATTCAGTGCCTGGAACATTTCCTGTCTGTCCCTTTTGGGTCCATCCCATGGATTCTGTGCCTGGAACATTTCCTGTCTGTCCCTTTTGGGGTCCATCCCAATGGCTTCAGGGAGAAGCCCAGGTAGGCTCTGCTGGGCAGGAGGAAAGGATGAGGAGAGGCAAATCCAAAGCTGGCCTTTCCCTCTGTGTTTTCTCTGTTAATACAGATAATTTTCATGGGCAGTGCTTTGAAGTGGAGAAAGTTTAATTGTGCTGCTGATTTCCTTGTGTTCCCTGCACTCTCCAGCAGAAGCCTTCCCTAGATTGCTGTCATCTCTAACTTTGGAAACAATAACCTCTCCCTCACCCAGCCCGAGTTCAAAGAGAATTTGGCCACGTTCTATCAAACACTCCTTGTATTTAATAGAAGTCTTTGAAAATCATCGAGCAATTTTGGCTTCTCCTTTTACTCTTCAGCTACTTTTGATTTAATTGTGTTTTCCAGCAGTTTCCAATTGTTCGGATTGGAAACAAAGCCTTAATAAGAGTTCTAGTTAATTTTCTCTCTTGTAATTACCGATCTCATTTTTCTGATAATTGGCCACAGCAATTATATGTATATTTACTAATCACACAGGAGGCTCTGCAGTCGTGTCTATCTGCCACCATTGATAATGGCACACACATTGCAGAGGTGCTTTTATCATCTTCTTTTTTCCACTACATCAAAGCTATTTCCCCGTTCCCCATAATGAATACATGCATGCATTTGACACAGTTGTGTGCTAGAGAAATTGTTTGGCTCCCACCAAATGCTGCACGCTCCGAGTTTCTTGCCTGCAGCGCTGGAAGGTTGTATGTAATGATATATTGCTCATCCAAATGGCCAAAGCACTCCAAAGCACAGTGAGATTAAAATAAGTCATTCCTTTGTTAATTTAAATAGGTGCATGTATCATACTTTGCAGGGTACTTTGTGGAGGGATGTCAGGGAGGAAAAAAGACGCCGAAAGGTATTTTTAATAGCAAATGAGAATAGATGAGAATGGAGTCATTTGCAGCTGCGTGTTTTATGTGGCTCTCTTGTTCCAACTGTAGGTCTAATGAGATGACACTGTTAAAGTACTCTGCAGTGTAATTTCATTACATCCTGAGCTGTTACACTATAAACACAGTGGAGCTCTCCGTCATTCCTGGAAAAACTCCGAAATTCGTAAAGCCCTTCTTTGCAAATGGTGATGTTGTTTGTTCCCTGTTCCTCATCTTTCTTTTTTTTCCCCCCTTCTGCTCTTTTCCTTTTTTTTATTTCCATAAATACTGGCTGGTTGTTTTCTACCACTAGCCTGGTAAATCCTGCTCCTTGGGTTTTTTTTTGCTTTTTTTTTTTGGCTTTTAAAAATTCTTTTTGCCTTTTAAATCGTGAACGGGCAGCATATGAGGACAGCCTGGAAAATGAATAAATGTAAATAAACATGAGTGTAAATAAATAGCGAACGCAGTGAAAGAAACAAAGGTCAACACAAGAATAATTTCACAGCTCTTTGTTAATTACAAGACCATTTGTGTGTTACTTAAATAATCATTAATTTCTCATTTACACTTTCCCTACCTTCCTTTTTACCCTGTGGCTATCATTGTCCTTTTTTCACCTCCCCTCAGTGTCTTTCCACATGTTTTTACCCATTGTGTAATACTCATTAGTTGAAATTCAGTGTTTTATAACACATCCTCCAAAGAATTTGTACCTTTCTCTCTCAAACCCTGCGTGTGAAAAGAAGGCTTTTGGGGTTATTATTCCTGGGGGTGTTTTTGGGTTTTTTTTTTTTCAATGCGTGTGTTTTGTTTTGCTGTTATTTTGCTTTCCACCTAAAAAAAAAAAAAAAGCTGTTGCCTGCTCCTGACTGCTCCTTGTCTCACTGCAATCCCAGGAATCGCCGGTGCTTCCAGCCGGGGAGTTCTCGGAGCCATTTGTGCACTTCATCACTCAATGGTGAGCTGGGTTTGCAGGCTGCCATGCCCTGGATGGAAATGATCCGTGCCATTAACTCCCAGCTCCCCGAGCCCTTCTGGCTCTGCATCCCTTCCCCGGGCTCGGGGGCCTTGGGCAGATGGGGCAGCAAAGCTGAGCAAACTGTTTAAATTATGTAAACGTTATTTACACAAAGGGTCGTAAAAGTACTTGCGAGGGTTGGGCCTTTTTGGGGTTTTTTTAGCTCTTTTTTAATAAATCTCACCCTGAATGTGGATGCTGAGACTCTAAGAATTCATCTGTAAAATTCATGTGTGTAATATCACTATTTAGGGGGTTTTTTTTTATATTTTGTATGAAATTGCCTCGATGTTTAGAAGGCAAGCAGCCTTGATGAATTCATTGGCTCCTCAGCAAGTAATTTTTATTTTACAGTAAGTAATTCATCTGCAAAATGCATGTGTGTAATATCATTATTTGGGTTTTTTAAAAAAAAATTTTGTATAAAATTGCCTCGATGTTTAGAAGGCAAGTGGCCTTGATGAATTCATTGGCTTCTCAGTAAGTAATTTTTACTGAGAGCCGTGGTTTAAAACACACCACTGGGTATATTTGCTGTCCTTAAAACAGAATAGTTCATTGGAAACCTTTTAAATTAAAGGAGAATTGGGGAGAAGAGGAGGTTGTAGAATAAAGAATGTGGTTCCTGAGCAAGTAGAGAATACAAATCTGGCAGGTAAGAGATCCTAAAGAAGCAAAGGGAAGGGAAAAATCTCCTTTTAACTGCCCCACATCCCTCAAAATCCAAAAATAATTTTTTAAAGGGAGGCATTTATGTACAGTAGAAGAAATAAGCTTGGATTTTGTACAAATAGGAAGCGTTGGAGGGAGAAACATCCCCTCTTGCAGGGCTGGGTGAGATCAGAGGGAGCCATCAGAATCCAGAAATGTGTCTTTTATCCAGGGATTTGTCCTGCTCCAGGGATGGGTCCTTGTCCTCCCCAAGCCCTCAACCCCACACAGGTTGGGCTTTGCACATTTTGGGGTTTTCTGCCACACCCCAGGGCCACCACATCAAGAGTGACCCCGATAAACTGAATTTTGAGCAGCTCATACAGCAGAAAGTATCTGTGAGGCCTGTAACAAATACAGCCACAAAAAGCAAGCTGATGAGCAGTTAATTAAAGCAACTAAATAATTAAAGTTTGTGTAACAGAGGCCTCGGTTTTCAGTGGTCTCAGCTTACAGAGACCGAGGCTGTTTGGAGGATTCTGCAGCACAACCCGGGGTGTGGAGCTCCAGCTCCTTTATCCTCCCCAAAATATCGATGACAGGCTGCTCTCAAAAAGGCAGGATGAGGCAGAGGGAGGGACAACCTGGGCTAGAATCCCCCAGATGTCAACCTGGAGCAGGAGTGATGGTGGCTAATAGCCTGGCTCTCCCTGGGGACAGGGCTACTTTGGGCTGTCAGATTAGAGCTGCTGCCTCTCACAGCTCCTGGCACTTGATTATCTGAGGGGCTCCCAGTTATTTGTAGGGGAAGGTAAATTGTGTCCTTAATATGTCCAATTTACAGCACAGCTCGTTTGGTGTTTTATACCCAGTGCTTTATTAGCTGTGCTTTGCAGTGGGGGGAATTACTGCTTTAAAAAATAAATTAAAAAAAAAAAAAAAAGGCAAATAAGGAGCAACTATATCTTATTTAAGCAATCAATTTGGAATAACCCTGAGAGATGTCAAGTGAGCAGCATCCCAGACTTTGTGCCAGGCCCTCCATAAAGCCTGGCTGCTGGGATGGAATCCAATTAGTCCACAGGCAGCTCCTGGTGGTCACCTCTGGGCCACGTTATTGTGCTCCCTCACACAGCTAAGCCCGGCCTCCAGAGCTAATTGCACCTGTTGCAGGGCAAAGCAGGACTGTTTGCATGAGAAACATGATCCTATAACCAGGTTAATGCTGTGTAATGAACTATCACCCTGCAGGGGAATGGAAATAAATGGGGGAAAATGAAGGTAGGAACCCCAGGGTATTGGTGTTCACTGGTGGGGTTGGATTTCCCACCTGTTTGGATGTTCTTTGTGCTGAGTTGTGTTGTAATCCCCAGAAAAAAACTGTGTGAACACAGAAATCCACACAAAGTGGATTTAAAAATACCTAATCAAATGCAAATCAAATGTACAGGTACTTAACCCCCACCTTTCATGGGGTGTAAATACAGAAATCCACACTAACAAAGAGTGTGGAGCCCCACATCCCATCAGGGAAGGCTGGGAGAAAGTCTAAAAGAGAAGGCTCCAGAAAATCTAAATTTCTCAATAATCAGGGTTCCAATAAAAAGGGATAAAATCCAATTGAAAAAATGGGAATCAGCTCTCTCTATCTGTTGGTTTTCAGGGCTTTCTGTATTTACACACCTTTCATGTTATAAACAGTGTGGAGCCCCACATCCCATCAGGGAAGGCTGGGAGGGAGGAAAATCCCATTAATATTTGGGGACTGTTAGCAACCCTGTTTCCCATACACTGAAATTCTTCACTCTGTGATAAAAGAGATAAAATACAATTGGAAAAATATGAATCAGCTCTCTGTACCCCCTGGTTTTCAGGGGTTTCTGTATTTACACACTTTTCATGGTTGCAAACAATGTGGAGCCCCACATCCCATCAGGGAAGGCTGGGAGGGAAGAAAATCCCAAAATTAATATTTTGGTTACTGTTAGGAACCCTGTGTCCCATCAGCACCTGATAAAGTTAAGAAATACACTGAAATTCTTCAACCTGTGATAAAAGAGATAAAATATAATTCAGTATTTCAGCATTTTAAATAAAACAATTCAATATTTCAACATCTTAAATCAACAAGCACTTAGTTCTGATACAAACCTTTTGTTTTGTGACACAGCATGAAGAAGCAGCCAAAGGAAAGGCCAGCACCTGAAGATTTAATGGTGAGTGGAACCTCAGTTTGGGTTTGTCAGTGAGTATTTTTTGGTCATTTACATAGAAATTTATCCTTTTTTTCCTGCATTTTTCGCTGTGCTCAGTGTGTTTCTCTCTAAACTCTTCCTGCTTGTGCAGCAATTCCATATTTGCACCCAAGCCAGGGGTGGAATTGTGGCTCTGAAGTTGGTGGGTGTTTTGCTGTCACCTTCACTTGTGATCTGGGGAGTTAATTCAGAACTTTCCCAGCCACCATCGAGTTTCAATCAAAACCATTTTGATGCTTGGTACACATTTTCTTCCAGTTTGGATGTCCAGGGATTACAGCTGAATGTAGGTCACTCCTTGTCAGCATTTGCCAGCCTGAACCTTCCCAAAAGTGAAGATTGATAACAGAGAGAGGGGTTAAAATCTGTGTTTTAATGAAATGCAGGAGCCACTCATGTAAAATGAAACCAGATTGGCTGCAGGAGAATGGGAATATTTGATGAGGTGTGTCCATGGAAGGGTTCTCAGAGCCCTCTTCTTGAGCTGGCAGTTGTCATTTTTTTCAATTATTAATTATTGCTATTTACAGCAGTTTATGTAGACTCACAACCCCTTCTGACTCATGTCAGACACCTTTAATTTTTAAATTACTTTCCTTTATATTCTGTCTGCTGTAACTCAAAAGCTTCTCTGAAACCATCATGATTTATTTGAAGTGAAATATGCATTTCAGTATAGATATTTATTTGAATTGAATGTACATCTGTGCATGAAATACACAGAGATAATTGGAATACAGGAAAAATTGAAAGGGATTTTGACAGGATCAAGGCACTGGTGCATCCTCTCATTTCTTGCTTCCAGGAAAGAGAATATTCTCATTGCTTCTGTGAGAATAAACAAGTTCTTCTACTGCAGCAATTCTCTAGTTAAAGGCTAATCTCTGAAGATGCCCAGGGCCAGGTGTCTCACAATCCAGACCAGTCTCTTTCCTGGTTAGGAAAGTATTTAATGTAAAGCTCATTTTAGGGATATTAACTCCACCAAATCTGCACTTGAAGTTGGGCACCTGCTTAAAAACCTGGCTGAAATGAAACCTTAAAGTTTATCAGAGCCCCTCCTGTTGTAACAAACCTGACCCTTCGTGGCAGGGAAGAAAGATACTCTAACTTCATGTGATCAGAAGGCTATTTTATTATTTTATGATACTATATTATATTAAAAAAACTATACTAAACTATACTAAAGAATAAAGAAGGTACTTATAGGAGGCTAAAAAGATAATGATAATGAAACTTGTGACTCTTTCAGAGTCCTCAACACAATTCTTGTGACTATTACTCAGTGATTGAAAACAAGTTTTCATACTAGAGCTCAATTAAGCTCAGCACTTCAGGTAAACAATTCCTAACACATTCCACATAACAAAACACAGGAGAAATAAATAAGGTAAAAATTGTTCTTCCCATCTCTGGGCTTCTCTCTGCCTTTTCAGCTTCCCAGGATAAAATCCTGAGCGAAAGAATTATGTTCAGTAAAATGTGAAGACCCCACCCTCCACTTTGTGTTTTCTCTCACCAAAGGTTGATTTTTATCTTTTTGCTGGCTGGGAAATTGCTGCAGTTGGTCACATGTGAGAAAACCTGGAGCAGGTAGTGGAGCTGCAGCCACATTTCCCTGTGCTGAGCTCTGCCACCGCCATTCCAACAATGCAGTGGGCTCTCACAAAACCCCTCTCTGCTCACAAATGCACATTTTGGTGATGCAAGAGCCCTGCCACTCATAAATAAAACATCTGCACATCCCACAGCCCCCAGGAGCGTGTGTGGGGATGTTTGTGAGCAATAACACCACTCCAGGGTGTAGAGCCATAAAAACGAGGCCAAAGGGTGAGTGCCTGCAGTAGCAGGGAAGTGCACAGATTTATCTTTACAACTACATGCCCTGGAGTGTGCTGGGCCCCTCTAAAGGAGGTGTTTGGTGAAATTATTTGGAAATTCTGGTGCCTCTTGGGAAAAAAAAATAAAAAGGAAGCGTTTCTACTTTTTAAACAATTTAATGTTTTTTTTTTTTTCCACCTCCTTTTTAATCAGTTAGGAATGAGCTTGAAACAAGGAGTAGTAAAACAGGAGCTGCTCATTCCTTTATATGTTAGAGGATATATTATATATATATAAATATATATATAGATTATATATGTAAGATATATAATATATAAGATAGGGTTGTTTTCTATTATATAATAAATATTTTTAATTAACATTTATTTATATTATATATAATTAATAGTTATTTATAAAATATATATATTTATTTATATATTCTATATTATGTATTATATGTTATGTCTTATATATTATATATTTTTAGAGTCAAACCCTTTATGTTTTTGCTTTTCCCCAGTCTTCTTAAGGAACACTTTATTTATAAAATCAGTATGAATATACACATTAGCATTATGTGTCTGTGCACACAGATACACCCAGCATATCTGTGCCTAAATCTGTGTGCAGAAATTAATTCAGAATTGCTGGAAAACGGGGCCAGGAAAAAACCAAAACTTTAAATACCATGGAATTAACGAGGTTGGAAAAGCCCTCCAAGGTCACAGAGTCCATTTGGTCCCTACCTTGAGCAGAGCACTGAATCCCACATTCCCTGAGCACAAATATCCTGTGAATTCTGGGATTTCTCCCCACTGCATCCTTTAATTCCATGTTCCTGAAATTGCCACGTGGCTCTGGTGGATGTGAGGAATGCACAGAGGGATGCAGTGAAACCCTGGATCCTCAAGGTCACCTTCTCACTGATTCAAACCAGAGCAGGGTTGCATTTTGGGTTGGTTTATTTTAATTAAAAGCAGTGTTCCAGCAGTGCTGGGACCTGTCACACCCAGCCATCCTCACCTCAGACAAACCAGGGCATCTTCTGCTCCCCTACAGACACAAGTCACTGTTTGTGACCAGTTTAGGAGAATTAAGGACTGAAAGCAAAATGAAGGGAGCAGAAGATGAATCTTTTTCCCTCCTCTCCTGAAAATCAGTGGATTTTGGGTGCATTTGAGGAGCTGAGTGCCAATACCTGGAGTGCCAGGTTGGCACCTCCACCACGGCCCTGGGATGGGTTTCCCCTGCCTGTCATGCAAAAAGCTCTTTTTTATAAAACCCAAAATGTCCTGGTTTAAAGCCAGGGGAGGTTTAACTCCTCTTTAAAGCCAGGGAAGGTTTAGATCCTGGTTTAGATCCAGGGAAGATTTAACTCCTGTTTAAACCCAGGGAAGTTTTGACTCCTGTTTAAACCCAGGGAAAGTTTAACTCCTCTTTAAAGCCAGGGAAGGTTTAACTCCTGTTTAAACCCAGGGAAGTTTTGACTCATGTTTAAACCCAGGGAAGGTTTAACCCCTGTTTAAACCCAGGGAAGGTTTAACCCCTGTCTGAAGCCAGGGAAGGTTTAACTCCTGTTCAAACCCAGAGTCCAGGGCAGCAGGCAGGCTGGGGCCGTGCCTGTATTTACGGTACTTTCCCCAAGCTTTCCATGCTAAGCTCTATTTAATGGAATCTATGCATAGTAAGCAATCAGGTCAGAGAGAAGCAGCATCCCCTGTTTGAGATCAATCGCTGGCTAATACTTTATCTAGGCCACTTTATTATCTCATGCTGATTCCATTGCCATTCTCCTCCTCCTTTGTAGCGTGCGCTTCAGCTGTGGTAAAACTACGCCTGGCATACATATTAAAAACATATACCCATTCTATCTGTATGTAAATGGGGGAGGCACAGCTGGATACTGCAGGAGTTTGATTTACTAATAGTTATTATCTGTTCTAGCTGTTCAGAGGCAGGAGAGTTGCAGAAAACAAGCTAGCGCAGAAATTGCCTTTATGATATCACTGCCCTGCTCTGGTAATTGTTTAAAATCTCTTCTTTAGCTGCAAGCTCGGCCTCGGCTGCTGCAGATTGTTGGGGTTTTTTTTGGAATTGTTGGAGTCTCTTGGTGAGGTTTTTTTTGTTGTTGTTGTTGTTAGTGCAGCATTGAACTCCTCCGTGCTGGTTATTGGAACGAAAGGCATTTATGTAAAAAAATGGTGTTTGAAACACCAAAAGTCAGGAATGGAGCAGTTGTTCCGTTGTGCTCTCCCGTGGAGGCATCAAAGCACAGCCTTCAGGATTTCTCTAGGAAAAATTGGGCAGGGAGAGGATGCAGTCACCTCCTGCACTCCGTTACTTTTGCACAGATCTAATGATTTTTCTTCAAGTTGTCAAATTTTCGACACAATCAGGAACTTTTCTCCTTTTTAAAATGTAGATTACTGACACTTCTTATGTCGATATTTTATCAATTTAAATTTTATCAACTTAAACATTGTGTGATAAATTTTACATCATCTATGTCAAAGCCACTGACACGCTGGAAAACCTGTTCTCCTTTGGTATTTTATTTATTTTAATGCCTAATACAATTTTGAAATTTCCCATTCCTGTGCACCCAGCAATCCCTCTCTCCATTCCAGGAATGGCTCTGGACCAGGCACTCTGATTTTATTGGCTGTAATGGGTATTTTTTCCCCAGATAAACAGTTAGTGTATTTAAATGTCTTAAGACACGTGTCAAGATGTTAGAGACTCTCAAAAATGCATTCTGGCTGTCTGTCTGTTCCCACATCTCCAACAAGTACAACAAGGGAATTTAAAATGTGAGGTTGTAAGTAGCTGGATTTTAAGTAGCTATATTTTAAGTAGCTATATTTTAAGTAGCTATATTTTATGTAGCTTGATTTCAGAGGGTGTGCACAGTAGCTAAACATATTTGTAGTTCATTGTGTTAAACCCCTGGTTTCAGCTCTCAGGAAATACTTCTGTGGTTTAAACAAACAAATGGAGGATCAGCATAATCCTGCCTGGATTTTCCTCTAAACCCCCAGAATAAAGCCAATAAAACACTGGTGCTTAGGTTTGTCAATGAAGGGCTTTCCCCCAGTGGTATCACTGAGCAGCCAGGCCTGGGGTTTGGGTGATGATGGTTTTTGGGATGGTCCAGAGGGCTCTCAGCACTTCCCTTTTCCCAAACACACCCCAGAGATCCCGTGAGATCAGCTGCAGAGATCCATGCTTGTTGTGTGCACCTATCCAGATGTTTGGGCATCGTTGATGATTCACAGGGAGCCAAGAATTTTCCCTCTTTGGCCACTTTTTTTCATCCTGGGCCAGTGCAGGATCTCCTATCAGGGCTGATAAAATTGTCTGTGCTTGGAGCTTTGTTTGCAGATGTTCAGCCTCTCCTCTGTCACAACAATCCCAGTTATTCACTCCAGGACAAGGGAAGTTCTGACAGACACCAAACACAAGCAAATGTGAAGGAAAGGATTGTCTCCTGGTTTCTCAAGGAAAAAAGTACAGAGCCAGGTATTTTAGCTGTTGTAAATACAGAATTGTTTAGGTTGGGAAAGGCTTTTTAGGATCATCCAGTTCAGTAATGAAATATATGTGATGAATAATAAACTGGGTCTTCAGTCTCTCACTTCAGACATGCAGTGGACAAGGAGTTCTGGATCAAATCAAAGACAAATCAAAATTTATATTGAGGCAAGGATTTCACAGCAAGGCTCAGGATGCTCCTGTCACTGTGTGTTCAGTATCTTCCTTGCTCAAGGTAGCTTAAGAGGAAAAAATCTGTGTTTCTTCAGGTGGCAGCATTGCTCACTGAGCTGAAATTGGGAAAGGTCAGTCAGGGATATTTCCCCCTCTGTCTTCCAAAAAAAAGGTGAGGGGGGAAAGCCATCTCTGTCCTTGGGGGTATGAGATCTTTGCCACTTGAGAAATCAGCTCTTGAAATGGAGACATCCATTCTATCAGTGTCACTAAATCCAGCAACCCCCCCAAGAGCAGGATGGTGACAGGGTTAAGGGCTGATGCCTTCATTCCCTGCCTGCTGCACCCACTGCCGTGGGATCACCCAGTTCCTCCAGCAAATGGGAATATCTGGGAATAAAATCTGGGAATAAATGGGAATATTCCCCTCCTACCATGCCCTAGAGCTGCACAAAACAGCAGCACTTCCCAGTGAAATGTGAAAAGGAATAACTGGAGCTGGCTCAAAGAGGTGTTGAAAACCTAAGGAAATTGGACAAAAACAAACTGGCAACAGCTTAGAGGGATACAGTTCATATTTTTTGGTTACTTGAGTCTCCTGGGCTTTGCGGTTTAATTTGAGCAAATGTTTCATTTGGCACTGCTGGTTGTTCAGTAGTTCTCCAGGCACAGGGACAAATATTTACATCTCACTCATTTTGGTAGCAGAATTGCAAATCTTTCAATTACTGGATATTGAGAAGTTGTGCATTTGCCTCGTTGATGTTTTATGTCAGCTGTCTTCCTTCCATATTTATTTTGACAAATTGAGGAAAAAAAAACCTGTTAGCAGTTCCAAAATAAGACCCATATCTTTAAATCCCAGAATACTGTCCTTTCTATTCATTCCAAATCCATCAAGGAATTTGCCCTAACAGGCAACTGTTGAAACCCACGTACGATTTTTATTTGTGTAATGAAATTGGCATTTTAAATCTATTCAGACACTGCATAGATTAAAATGGCTGGTGCTTGTGCAGCACCAGCTACATGTGGGTCTCTAGTCCAATTAGCACCTCAGGACACTCCTGCAGTATTAAATAAGAGTAATAATTGCCTATGAATAAGCAGAGTATAAAGCAGGAGATAGAGATATGGCTTCTTAGTGACCTGTGTGCATTATGCCTCAAATCCCTTAATCAGATTTGTGCCGCTTCATTCTTCCATCCGCAGAAATTCAGCTGGAGGATCAGGGCCTAAAGTACTAAAAAATCAATTAATACGACTTTCTAATTTGTGCAGTTGACAAAAAAAAAAAAAAGGAAAAAAACCCGCATACAAATAGGGGACATTTTTCTCCTGAAGAGGGGCCGTGCTGAAAGATTTTTTAATTGGATTTTCATTGTGATTGACAGCGCTTGATTATGACAGTAACTTTATTTGGCTGGACTGTTAGAGCCCCCTTGTTCAGGGTGGTTTTTTTCCCTTTTTTCCCCATCAAAGGCCTTTTTTTTCTCGGCGGCGTTCCCGGCGGAGAGGCAGAGTTTGTGAAAGAGCCTTTTAGCACCTTTGTTGCCGCCATCCCTGGTGACGATTGGGCCCAGCTGGTTGCGGGTCGCAAAATGCTCCTCTCACAAAGAGAAATCTCCCTGGCCTCCATCATTTTAAGAGCTCCAGAAACCTGTTGAGGATTAGAAGTAGCTTTAGATGTGAAATGAGTGTTAAGTATTAGTAATCGGGAGATTAGGGCCCCGGGGACAACGGGAGATAAACAACCGCAATTAAGGCAAATCTGCCAGAGTAAACAAAATTGAGCAGAAACAGATGCCCTCGCCATTTTGGGGGATTGATTGGAGGGCACCGAGGAATCGATTTTTGTCTTGTTTACACTTCCAAACCCCGGTGATAAACTGGGAGGCTAAATATTTCATAGCGCCTGATTTTAGTTAATTTTTCTCGGCTCCTCACAGTGACCAGGCCCGGCCTCGCTCAGCCTTCACAGGGAGCAGCTAATTGCCTATGAAGGGCCCCTGTGTTTAAATGGGCTTGACAGGAATTTAAATTTTGTTTCAATCAACCTCTGTGCTCACAGCCTGCTCCAGTTTCTAATTTTTAAATTAAACACGATTTCTTTTTTATTTATTTTCCTTTTTTTTAAGCCGCGGCCTCCCCTCAGGAGCCGGCTGCTGGCGCTGCCACCCGGGGCAGAGCTCGGAGCACGCGGCTTTATTCAGGCTGAAAACCCAAAATGCAGCCCTGGAAAAGTTCATTGTCCCATCAATGGGCATCTGCCTGCTCGGATTTGATGGGAGAGGTTGGGGAACACTCAGCTGCTGTAAATCGGGATGAGCCTGTGCCTCCTGGGCTGGGAGAGCCAGGTTTCCACCAGGGAAAGGCTCCCCTGGATTAAAATCCAGCTCTGAGCTGGAAATGCTGCTGGTGGCCTCGGTCGTTGTTCAGTGACCTTGGGAGAGATTCAAAGGAATTTTTTTTTCCCCAAGCCAACTAGTGGTGATATATTTTGCTCTCTCTGTGTTTTCAGCAGGGCTCTGTGTGTTTATTCCAGCATTGTTTCATACCTGAGCTTTCTCTGCTCCTCAGAGGAGGGGATTTGGCAGCACCTTCACCTCCATCATTTAATACTTTATTTAGTCCCTTTACAGGGCCTGCCAAACACGGGGATGTCATTTTGCACTCCGTGCAGGCAGTGTGTAACCATGGAATGCAGGATGATCGTAGTGGTACTTGTAAAAACAACTTGTTCATTTGCAGAAACTTCATCACAAAAATGCTAACGAAGTACGAGCTGTTCCATTCTCCCTTTTTGCTTCCAGCCACATCATTTTCAGGGTTTTTTTGCATTTGTTAATTGTTGATATTTGTGCGTGTGTGCACACAGCATTTTCTTCTCCAAGGTTTGGGTGAAAAACATTTAGGAGATTGTTTCCGTTTACTTCAGCTTAGTAATTTGCTTAGCAAATTTTTTTTTTCCCAGTAGAAAAACTTGGGGAAAACAGTTGTTTTCTTCACCCTTTCCCCCGAATCTAGGGGAACATTTAGTTCTTGTTTGAAGGGAATTCTGTATCAGCTCTGAATTCCTGACGAATGTTTGGTGTCACCAAGACCATTCCTGTGCAGGAGCTGAGGACACTTCTGCAGGTGCAGCTCCTCCAGAGTTCAGGCCAGGTGTGCATTTCTGCAGTGAATCTCTGCTCTTTCTGAGCCCCCCCTCTCTCCTTCTCACCACAGCCAGGTCTTGAAGCTCATGAACTGAATCGATCTCAAATGAAGCCCCACCAGAAGATGTGCTCCAGGCACACACCTAATGAGCTCCAGCTACTAATGGGCACTGAGGCCACAAACCAGACCAGAGCTGGGCAAAAGTCAAACCTCTTCCATCCCCAAAATGTGGCACCGAGTGTTTCACTCAGCAGAGCTGCTTCTGTTGTCGACAGCTTGCTAATGTTGACAGACTCCATCAGCCCTGGGCCACTCTCCCCATTCCTCCTCTGCAGCTCTTCCTAACCTCAGCAGCACTTGCAGAAGTAAACTCCAATTAGATCTCGGTTGCTTTAGTTTGTTTTAAGAGTTTTTAAGAGTCATAACACAAAAAATGAAATACCTTTGCTGGGAGCTGGCTCGTTTTCAGCCGAGCAGCGTGAGCAGTGCCAAGGACAGTTACTGGTTTTACAACAAATATCAAAAGCAAAGCTGCTGTGGAAAGAATGATCTGCAGATGGGCAAATAGATTCCTCTGTGCCACAGCCAAACCCTAAACCCTGCAGTAAATTTCAGACCAGTCCTTGCCACGGGAAGGGAACAAACAGCAGACCCTGCGTCCTGCAGGAGGAGGGGTTGAGGAGTTTCAGGTCAGGTCCAGCTGTGGAGCTGCTCTGACCTGAAAAATTCCCTCTTGACCCTTGTGGTGATGAGTTGCCAGCTTGGACACATCAGTCAAGTGCAAGAGGGGTCTCAGATCTGTTTTGGGGTCACCAGCTGTCCAAAACTTGAGAAAATAATACTTTAATCATAATGAATAATCTGATATTGCTGTTTAAAAATGGAAATACAGGTGAGGTGTGTAGACAGTTGTTGTACAGGTTAAGGTGTTAAGGTGGAAGTTAAGGTGTTCTTCCTCTCAGTCCATCCATCAGGCATGGGGACTGCTGTTATTTGAAGACAAATTCTGTAAATTGCAGGAGAGTTTTGGTGCCTCAACAAAACTAAACCAGCTGAAAATCGCTTGCAATTAACTTTATCATATAAAAAGGAAAAAAATGCATTGTGAAAGTCAATTTACAAACAGATAAATAATAGGGGAAAAAAGTACTTCTCATTAAAAAAAAATATATAAGGAAGAAATATAACCCCAAGGCTTCAGTGCCTATTGTGTTATCCATTTATCTTTGTTTTGCATCATCTTTTCACTGTCTCGCTTATCATCAGAGGGATAAAATCATTACTGTGCTAATCTAGGTAGCCATAGTTCTAAGGCTGACCTAGGCTAATCTGCCTTTGCAATTTCAAGAACTATGTTTGACTCCTCTGAAAGTAACCTTAAATTGTAGTCTTGTAAGAATTCCAGAGCTGTATCCTTCACTCCTTCTCCTAATGAGGTTATGACCAAATGCTCATTATAATTGCTTTAGACTCCTTTTAATTTTCAAGCTTATTAATCATAAGAAGAGTTATTTAAAATTGCATAAATTAATCTTAGATTAAAAGCCCATCAAAGCCTCGAAACAATTAAGAATAAGTAGGATTTCCCTGGGGCAGCAAGTTTTATTTTAATAGTGTAGTCAGGTGGATATCAGAACATTGAAGTATGGTAGTGATTAATGTATGCAAAATTTAAATGAGAGTTTTTAAATGGCAAATCTAAATCACATATTGACCTAACTGTAGGCTTTAACTGCATTGTCTGTCATATATTTAAACTGTTTAGTAATCAACATTTTAATTACAGTGTATGTTAGGGAGGCCATGCAACAAACAAAACTCCCCACTTCCCGAGTGGAGCTGCTCAGCAAGCTGGGCTCTGCTCTCAGCTGGGGAGCAGAAACTTCCAGGAAAATAACCAGGCTTGCTTTTCCCTGGGGATGTGTTCTTGTTCCTGCCTCATCTCCAGCCAGAAAACCCCACTGGTCCATGCTGGTAGTGCTCAGGGTTGGATTGGAGCAGCCTGGGGTGGTGGGAGGTGTCCCTGGCCAGGGCAGGGGAGGACTGGGTGGGTTTTAAGGTCCTTCCAGCCCATGACTGGGGGATGCCATGGTGCTGTGATGCCATTGTTCTATGGTGCCATGGTTCTGTGGTGCCATGGTTCTGTGGTGCCATGATTGGGGGATGCCATGGTTCTGTGGTGCCAAGGTTCTGTGGTGCCATGGTTCTGTGGTGCCATGATTGGGGGATGCCATGATTGGGGGATGCCATGGTTCTGTGGTGCCATGGTTCTGTGATGCCATGATTGGGGAATGCCATGGTTCTGTGGTGCCATGGTTCTGTGGTGCCAAGGTTCTGTGGTGCCATGGTTCTGTGGTGCCATGGTTCTGTGGTGCCAAGGTTCTGTGGTGCCATGGTTTCAGCCCTGCTCTGGGCTGTGTCTCCAGCACCCAGCTGAGCACAGCTCTGGGGGTGCTGGAGCCTCTCCGGCACAGCCAGCGCAGTCCTTGCCCTCAATAGTCTGAGGACAGAACAGTGAGAGAGAACTGGGCCAGCAAACCTCACTCCCAGATCAGGCACAGTCCCAGGGAGGAGCTGCAGTTTTAGGGTTAAGCTCAATCTGTGATCTGCAGTCCCATTTGGAAGAGACAAGGAGGCTGCAGCTGACCTTGCTGCAGCTTTGGGACACTGGGGACACTCTTGGCAGACACAGACTGAGCCTCCCCATCCCTGCTGCTCCAAACACTTCAGGTGCTCACACTTCCCTTAAAAGGGTTTTTTTTAAAAAAAAGAAAAACAAAATTTCAAAAGGAAAACAAGAGATGGAGCAGCTGGATCACACCTAAAGTGTCCTGCAGGGTCCTTTCACCCGTGGGTATGTTCTGTGTCTCTGTGGATTCACCTGTGCTCAGCCTTCAGAGTTTTTACCCCACTCAAGCCTCGGAAGCTGCGTGGAGCATCCCCTGAGGATGCCCTGCCACCTTCTGTGCCTGTGAATTAACGATGTTTTGGGAGTCTGCAGTGAGAGAATTGGCCTGAGGATTCCTCGCTGCTATTCCTGGCTGTGGGAGCCACAGTTGGATACTGTGGGTAGCTGGCACAGATAATTAGAACAGCTTTTAGTGTGGCTTGTCCTTGGAGGAAGCAGCTCGAGATGGAAAATCCTCCAGCACTGGAGGCAGGGCTGGAGTGATGAAATCCTAACACGTGCTTAGGGCACTGGAGGGCGACCTGGGGTCAGTTCAGGGTGCTTTGGGTTACTCAGCACTTGGTGTTTCCTGGAATTCTGGGAAGCTCTTTGGGTTACTCAGCACTTGGTGTTTCCTGGAATTCTGGGAAGCTCTTTGGGTTACTCAGCACTTGGTGTTTCCTGGAATTCTGGGAAGCTCTTTGGGTTACTCAGCACTTCGTGTTTCCAGGAGTCCAGCTGGAAGCTGGAGCAGCTCCAGAGCTGAGCTTTGTGTTTGTCCTGTTGGAGGTGGGATTGTCTCCCATTAAACATGAGGATGGGCAGGGATTTCCCCTCTAATCCATGCCCTGAGTTCATACAGGAGCTGTGCACAGCACAGACACCTCAGTAGCCATGGGAGAACTAACTGGGATGTGCTGTTGGACGGCCAAGTTGGAATTTTTTGGAGTTGGAGGGATGAGCTGCCAGCCAGGCTTTCCTGATTTACCATTTGCTCTGTGGCTTTCCTTTGAACAGAGCACCTGGAGTGGGGGAAGGCACAGAACATCCCACCTGCTCTGGGAGCAGCAGGGATTCAGTTTGCTCACGTTTCACATGGAATTGGTGCTGGCAGGGCTGGAATTCTGCTCAGGGGCTGGAATTCTGCTCAGGTGAAACGTGTGCAGAGGCAAAACAGATCCCAGGTGTCCAACAGAGAGCTGGCTCAGAGGATGCTCTTCCCATTCCCAACTCCTGCTGCCAGGGAGGAATTAGGGAATGGCAAGGAAGGGGAGCAGGCTTCCAGCTTCCCCTTTATTCTTCCCAGGTGCTGTGTTTTGTGCAGGAAAAGCTGCATCTGATGCATTCAGAGCATGCCAACACCACCCAATAAACTGCTGCACCTTCCTCATCCCCCCTTTAAAAACCTGCAGGTTAAGCAGCGAGTGAGCTTCCCTCAGAGCAGCCTGCAGCCAGCAGTAATATTTATTTTCTCTATTTGTTTTAAGCCTGGGAAGACTGTGGCTTCCTGCACACTGTCCTGATGGAGCCCTGCCCAGCGAGCGTGCAATGCCCCCAGCCCTAATGTGCCATTAATGATAGGTTAATGTACAGTATAATGTTTTTTGGACTATGGGTTCATTACACTTCTGAGTGCAAGGTCCTTCTGCAGAGCGCCCAAGGTCCCATTGCATTATATCATGCAATAAAAATACCCTTTTCATATCACACACTAATAAACTGTATTTGAAATGCTGTCTGAGGGCACGGCCATTGTCTTCATAGGCTGTGGCTGCAACAGTTGGGATCTTTTTTATTGTGGTTTTTTCTTGTTGTGTTGAGTTCAGAATTTTTTTAAATGGAAGGAGTGATTTGTCTGTGCTGCTTGGTGATAAATGGAGTTCAGGCTGGGAGGGTTCCTGGAAAAAGAAATGTTAAAAGGGTGGCACCACTGCAACCAGTGCAGTGCCACTCACTTCCCAACCTTCCTTGCATAAGCATGAGGAATTTTATTATCATTTTTAATTGGCTGCCCTCCCCAATCAGTCTCTCACTGTGCCAGGGGGGAAAATATGCCAAGGAGGTGCTGTAGTGGGTTAGATCTGATGTTCTTCCACCATTTGGGATTCAGGCTCCTGCCATGTTCTGTGCCCCAGGGAGCACCACCCTGGGGAGGAAAACCTCTCATTTTTGGTGATTTCCAGGGAAATCTGTGGCTGAGTGGCATTTCACACTGGGAATGTGCTTTGTGACCATTCCAGCTGGGAACTGCCTGATCCACAGACCTTTAGAGCAGTCTGACATAAACACTGACTCCTTTTGTGCCTGGACAGTGCTCTGAAATCCCAGGCATTGCATGAGGGGATTGTTTATGGTCTGCCTGTCCTTTGGCATTGGTCTGAAACCTCCTTGGTGCTCTCCAAACACAAACCTTTTATGGCCAGAGGATCCTGTTTGTGGGAGAGGCTCTCCTGGAGCTCTGCTCTTCCCTGGATTTGTGTGGGAGAGGCAGTGGAAGTTGTTACCTGTGCTTTAGACTGAAGAGCTGAAGGCATTTGGGGCTGTGGGTGATGATTTTGTATCCCAGAGGGAATTTCATCCAGCTGGAGCAGAGCTGCACTCCCCAGGTGGGCACTTGGAGCTGGAGAAGACCCATGGACCTGCAGCCCTGCCCAGGGTGCCATGCAAGGTCTGTGCCAATAAGCTCAGGCTGGGTTATTATCAGAAACAAAGATTTTTTTTTTTTAGGCCAGAGAAGAGGGCCATGAAAGCAAATGGCTGAATTTTAGGGGTAGATAAAATGATGGAACTTTTACCCTTGAATAATGGGGATTTAATTGACTGGGCTAAATGATTGATGGTTGGTGAGCACTGAGTTGGAATTACCAGGGCTCTGTGTTCAGGGGGGCACTGCCCTTTTAATTTCCTGTCAGGTATTTAAATCCTTCACCTCCCCCTCTGCCAGGAGCTCCCCAGTGAAAGAGTTAAACCTGTCTGGTGGGACACTGCAACTCGAGAAATGTACCCTTTATCAAGAGAACCAGAAGAGACAAGTTCATTTAAAAAGCCTGGTTTGTCATTGTTTATCTCATTTTCAGGGTTGACACACAAAATTAGGCTGCCTGACACTCACTGGGGGCCAGCCCTGGCCTGTCCTGCCTGACCTTTCCAGCTCCAGGCTCTGCAGCAGCCACTTCCCATTCCCTGCAGGATTCCCAGTGCATCCCACTGGGCCAGGGCACAGCACACCAGTACCAGAAAGAAAAACCAGTTTGGTGCTGGACTTTAAACCTCTCTCCTGTTGGCTGTGCTGTTTCCTGGTATTTTTAAGGTTGAACATGTAAAATTTGGGAAGGAGGTGGTTATTGCACACCAGTACCAGTGAGAAAAACCAGTTTGGTGCTGGATTTTCAACCTCTCTCCTGCTGGTTGTGCTGAGTTCCAGGCTGAACATTTAAAAACCTCTTTCCCTTTGGCTGTGCTGTTTCCAGGTATTTTAAGGCTGAGCTTTTAAAAATTGGGAAGGGGGTGGTTATTGTTCTGTTGTGAACGTGTGTAGGAGTCTGAGGAAATCTGAACTACACAGGGATGGGATCATGTGTCCCCAAAAATAAAGCTGTGCATGCCACAGCAGGCAGGGAAACCTCACCAGAGCTGGAACTGGTCCCTGAAACAGCAAATGCATTTCAAGCTTCCACACATTTACCTTTTCTCAGTGTTCCCCTGCAGTAAATCCCTGCAGGAATATTTAAGCCCAGCAGGTTGCTGGGTTTGGGTGAGAACACATTGCTCACTCCTGGAGTCAGGGCTGGGACTTTATTTGTGGCTGAGGCAGCCACCAGGATTTATTGGCAGTGTCCAAGCTGTTGGGGCTGTCATTGTCTCCTCTCTGGGGTGACAGCTCTGTCCTGCTGCATTTCTCCTCTGGTGGTTTGGGTTTTATTTGGGATTTTCCCTTGTTCTTCCTTCTCTCCCTGTCTCAGCTCCCTGCCCCTTCTCTCCCCCATCCTTGGCAGAGGAATCTTCCATTTCAGGCACTGCTTTCTGAGCTCTGGGTGCTCTGGGTAATGGTTGCAGTGCTCAGGATGCCTGAAAAGGGGGAATGTGGGATGGGTGCTGAGTAATGACAGAATGATGGAGGGCAGGGATGAGTTTATGAAGAGATTTCACAAGGGAGAGAAAATCTCTGCAGCTGCAGTGCTGGAGACCTTGGAGGAAAACTCCAATAATTCCCTGAGACATTTTTGGGTGCTGAGCCAACTGCAAGTCCCTCCTTAGGAGTTTGTGCTGATTTTCACTCCAAATCTCAGTGCAAAAGGCCAAGGCCAGGTTTGATGCATTACCCCCAGCTCTGTGGGGCTCTTGGATGAATATTTTTATTGCAGCTGCAGGTGCTGCTGAGTGAGGTCAGGTATTAAAAGCAGCAAAGTGGCTTTGGAAGTAGATTTTGGCACATCCTTGAGCACTGGGCATCTTTGGGCCACTTGAGTCCTCCTTGGTTTTTGGTGCCTGAAAATGCTGCAGGTTGTTTGCAAGATTTGCAAAGATGGGTCCGTGGGAGTTCTGGTGGAAATCTCCCATTCCCCATTTCAAAACAACTCAGAAAAATCAACCACCAGATTCTGAAAAAACAGCTTCTATAAAAACACCTCTTCAACCTGAGAAAAATCCTCACTGGAGCAGGACAGAAAAAACATGGGAAATCTGAAAATTTCAAGTTAAACTCATTCCTAGGGAGAAAAGTGTGGAAAACCCCAGGTTTTGGTGGAATACCCTCAGAAATCAAAGCAGGCAGGGTGAGCTCTGAGGTTTCAGAGCTGAAATTCCATTTGGAGCAGCCCAAGAGCAGGGATAGCCTGGGGGTGAGGGGGCTTTGGCTGTGGGGTCTCTCCATCCTGAAGGGGAAGGGACTGGCTGCAATATTTGGGTTTGACTGCCCCAGTGCATCTGCTCTGCCCTGTCTGTGCCTCCTGATTGTTCTCTCCTGCTTCTCTCTGGTGTCCTTGGCTGTTCTGTTGAGGAGGTGAAACAGCTGCTTCTAGGCTGTGTTGGAGAGAAAAGCATTTACCTTATTCCTTCACTTTTCCACCCAAAAACAACTCAGTGCTGGGCAAAACACCTCATTCTGTCACTGCCTGCCTTGTCCAGGGTCCCTCTCCAGCTCTCCTGGATCCCCTTTAGGCTCTGCAAGGTCAGTGCACGTGAAGGATTGTTAAATAGAGGAATTTTAGGACATCACACACATTTACAAGCAGATTAACAGGGTTTTTTTGGGATATCATTTTACCCAAACACCATTCAGCAACTGCTCAGCTGTCCTGGAAAGGGGCTGGCTCAGAACATAACCAACAAATGGAATATCAACCAAAAAAAAAAGCATTTCCAAGGAGTCTGGGCTGCCTCCCCCTGCTCAGAACAGGTTGTGTGGGTACCACAGATCCACGAGGAAATCCACTGCTCTGAGTCATTGTTTTGTGGCACTTTCATGGCTGGAACCATGGGATGCTGCAGTGGATTTTTTGCCCCAGAAGGGCTGGGTGTGTTTCTGGTGGCCACTATGGATCCACGAGGAAATCCACTGCTCTGAGTCATTGTTTTGTGGCATTTTCATGGCTGGAACTATGGGATGCTGCAGTGGATTTCTTGCCCCAGAGGGGCTGTGTGTGTTTGTCCTGGCTACCTCAGATGCACAAGGAAATCCACTGCTCTGAGTCATTGTTTTGTGGCATTTTCATGGCTGGAACCACAGGATGCTGCAGTGGGTTTTTTTGCCCCAGAAGGGCTGGGTGTGTTTCTGGTGGCCACTATGGATCCATGAGGAAATCCACTGCTCTGAGTCATTGTTTTGTGGCATTTTCATGGCTGGAACCACAGGATGCTGCAGTGGGTTTTTTGCCCCAGAGGGGCTGGGTGTGTTTCTCCTGGCTAACCCTGCCTGTCCCTTGCAGGGCCACCCCTTTGTGGTGCAGTACAACGATGGCAATGCTGAGGTGGTGTCCATGTGGGTGTGCAGGATGCTGGAGGAGCGGCGAGCCCAGGGACCCCAGTGAGCTCTTCCCACACCAGGATCTCCTCCTTTGGACTCTCCATTTATCCAGATCATATTTTACTCTGACTCTTTCCTAGAAGCATCAACAAAATCAGGGTATTTGTTGGCTGCCTTTTCCTCACCACATTAAGGAACTTTCTTAATTGTTTCTTTTGTTGCTGAGCAATTTCCAGGTTATCTTCAGTTATACTGTACACAGCCTTAAAGCAAGTCTTTTATAGCTCTATTTTTGGGTTACTGAATGTTCTGTTTCCTGACTCCAGAGTATTTTTTAACTGTTGCTCCTGTCTGAGTGTCCAGAAGATTTCCTGAGTGGCTGTCTCTGAGTGCAGGCAGCCACTAAATACTGGGTTTAAGTGTAAAACAAAAGCAAACAGACAAAAAAAAGAGAAATATCTGGGCTTGCCCACCCTGTGAGGAAGTGAGGGGTGCCAGGTGGGTCAGCATCACACCAGTGAGTGACTGGGAATGCCCTCTGTGCTCCCAGTGCCAGCTGCTGGGACAGGAGAGCATCCATGGGCTGATCCCTGAACCAGAGAGGTGGAAAAGGGGAGGTGAAAGAGGACAGGGCTCTGCTCTGGAGCCAGGCTGGGAGAGCTGGGAATGTTCCCCTGGGTGAGAGAAGGCTCCAGGGAATCCTCAGAGCCCTTGCAGGGCCTGAAGGGGCTCCAGGAGAGCTGGAGAGGGACTGGGGACAAGGGATGGAGGGACAGGACACAGGGAATGGCTCCCACTGCCAGAGGGCAGGGATGGATGGGACATTGGGAATAATCCTCCCCTGGGAGGGTGGGGAGGCCCTGGCACAGCTGTGGGCTCAGCCAGGTCGAGCACAGGCTCCAGGTTTGGTGTTGCAGGAAAAAGGAATGGCTGCAATGTCTCTGCTGGGTGATTCTGGCTCCTGCAACTCCTGGGGACGTTTCCACAACAGACCAACACAGGTTGAATCAGTCCTTGTGTTTAAATGCTTATTAAAATGAAAAAAAATAATAAAACACGGATGTGAGAGGCAGGTTTGGGGTGAGTGAGTTGGGTGGGAGGAGGTTGGGGTTTGTTTGCTTGTCTTTGCATTAGAAATAAACTTTTGCTAAAAAATAAATTTAAAAGACTCAGGTAGTTTATTTTCTACCAGCAGCTTCAACCCCCCCCCACACACACAATTCAGTGAAATATTCCTCCTGAACCACTGCAAATCCTAAATGTTATTCTGGAAGCAGCCTGGGAAAGACTTGCCTTCCTTCCTTGGAGGGATCGTTTGTCTTCTTTTGAAGTGTAGAGGTTGCAGGCATGAACTTACAGACTAAAGTTTGTCTTAATTGCTCTGATGTCACAACCTCGCTGGCAGATAACAGGCAATGAATGAGGCAGCAGCCCCCGTTCCTCCAGGTCCTTTTGCTAAAGTGAGACAAATTCCCTCCCTGTGAGCCAGGCAGGGCAGCGGCAGCGCTGCCATTTATTTATCCCTAACAGTTCACAGCAGCTTTCCCTGCATAAAAGGTCCCCCTCTCTCTCTCTCTCTCGGATTTGGTTTAAAACTCAGCAATCCCAGGGCTTTTCCTGCTGCTTTTCCTGCCAGGGAGGCTGGGAGGGGAGGACTCACCCCTCAGATCCGCGTGGGATGGAGCTGATGGAGCTGGGAAAACCCTCCTGGTTAAAGCAGGACAGAATTATAAATCCACGTGGTTCAGGACTTTGGGGCTCCATCCCCTTTCCTCTCCCAAATCCTGGGATTCAGAGCAGCCAGGGATCTGCTCATCTGTCCCTTCCCAGCAGAATTTGGGGGAATGGGGCTGGATGAGAGGGCAGAGGAGGGAAGTTTGGGATTGAGCAGCTCCTCCCAGCCTTGCTGGCGTTCCCAGCTGAGACCTTCCCAAAGCAGCCCCTCCTGCCTGGGTACGGGGTCTGGGGCTGGATTGTCCCCACATGGACCCCAATTCCTGCCAGCACCCATCAGCACCGAGGGCACAGCTGAGGGGGAGGGGGAATGCAGGAAATTTGGCCAGGATTCATCTCAGCCACATCCTGAACCCAGCCCAGGCTCCTCTCCCTGCACCAAGAACATCCCAATCCGTGGCTGTGCCTGGTGGGATCCAGGTGAGCCTGGCCTGGGGCACCCCAGCAGTGCAGGAACCCCCAAACCTGCCCCAAGGGATCCCCCCAGGGATGAGCAGCACCGGGCTCCTTTGGGGCTGAGCAAATCCTGCCTCAGGGCACTCAGAAATGCCTTGGAGGTGGCCAAGACCTGAAACGTGCCCCGGGCTCTGCCTTAAGTGTGACACCATCCTGTTCCCAAAATGTCCAGGGCCCAGAATGAAGCTCCAGGGGGATTTTCCTGGAAGTGCTGGGTGCTTGGGAAGGGGCTCAGCAGTGCTGCTGTTCCCGCAGGCAGGAGCTGACCCAAACTGGGGCTGCCTGGCGATGGTTTTTCCTTCTCTTGGGGTTTTTCCCTGCTGCATTTTTTTGGGGTCTGCATCGGGGCATTTCTTGGCTGTGAAGGTTGCAGGAAATGCAGCAATGTCACACCCTGCAGCGGGGTCCTGCTCGGAGGATGGCATCAGGGGTGGGTAATGAACAGTGAGTTCAGCAGGGGATCCCCGAGGTGCAGGGTGATGCCCCAGTCCCACTCCTCACCCCAGCAGCTCCTTTAGGGCAGCCCCACACCGCTGTCACCTCTCTGTCCCCCCTCCTAGAACCTCAGTGATGGCGATTCCCACGGCAGTGTGGATGTGGGGAAAAACTGATTCTGTCCCATCTGCACCAAAACTTCCAACATTTCCCACATTTCCCTTTCCCACCGCCAGGCAAAGCTCCGGTGAGAAGAGCCCGTGGAAGTTCGCCTTTAAATCAGCACAGAATTAGAAAATATCTTGTTTCTCGTATCCCATGGCCAAATCCAGCCCGCTGTCAGCATTCCAAAGGCAAAGCGCCCGTCTTTGTTTTCCGAGGAGCAGCCTGAAGAGCGGGGAGGGGACGCGGGGCTGCCAGGGGTCCTGTGCCTGTCGCTGTCCCTCGCTCCACGAATAACTGAGCGATGGCCGGGAAAAGCTCCCGGGAGCTTCATTTGATCCCTGGATACCCGAGAGGAAAAGCGAACGCGAGGGAGGAGCTGGGGGTGCGTGGGGGCTTTTCCTGCCTCCCGGTCCTGCAGGGAAAGTTCACCTGGAGGCACCACGGGCAAGGGATGGGCCGCGGGATTGCGGGCAAAACCTGGGAATTTGGGGCTTTGCTGGGGAAAAAAAAACTCCCGCAGGGAGCCGAATCCACTGGTGGAGAGCGAGAGCTGAGGGAGAGGGGGCGAGGAGGGGGCGATGCCAGCAGCGGGCACTGGGCTCGCTCGGCTCTGTGGCCCCCGCTGTGCCCCGTGCCCAGCGCTGCCCCCGGGCAGGACAATCCGGGAGCCGCCACATCCCCCGGGAGCTGCTCCGAGAACCCCCGGGAGCTGCTCCGGGAACCCCCGGGAGCTGCAGCCCGGGCTGGGCAGGGGCAGGACGGGCAGGGACTGTGCCAGGTCGCGGCTCCGCTCTGCTCCGGCGGGCAGGGCACACACACGGAGCCCCTGGGGCAGGGAACAGGAGGCGAATCCCGTCTCCAGCATGCTCCAAGGGGCTGCTCAGCTCCTCGGACACATCTCCCTGCTCTTCCTCCCACTCGCGTTGGGATAAACCAGAGAGAAACTCGGGGACACCGCCGGGAGCCGCCCTTGCCCAGCTGCCACGGGAACAAACACAATTCCAGGCGCCCCCAGCTCCGCAGAGGATCCAGCTGTGCCCGCTCAGCCCCTCCCGAGGTGCCCCTCTGCACCCAGGGCAGGGTATTTATGGTGCCTCTGCCCCGGGGAAGCGGGAGAGGAGCAGCCCGAGCCCCGGGCGCTGCAGCTGGGTGGGAGCGATGTCCCCGCGGGGACAGCCAGGCCTGGGGGGCACAGGGGCTCCCCAGGGGAGGAGCTGGAGCCCGCTCAGTGATGGTGAGATCCCGGTATTTTAGGATAACTCATCTTCAGCATTCCCGGGGGGCCTCACAGGCACCAGGAATTTGGAGGGATCGGGGGGTGTCCTCTCAACTTTCTGGCCTCCTCCTGCTCCCCCAGCTCGCCAGCACCGGCCAGCCTGGACTGGGAAAACCTAACGGGGAAAAAGAGAAATCTAAAAATCTCCAATTGTAGTATTTGGTCACACCGAATTGAAAAAAAAAAAAAAAAAAAAAAAAAAAAAAAAAAGGTTGTGCAAGCTGCTCTGGAGGAAGGTGTCCCTGCCCATGGAGGTGGGGTTGGAACGAGAGGAGCTTTAAGGTCTCTCCTAACTCAAAGGAACCACAGCGAGCCTGTGATCCTGCGCCTTTCCCGTCGGGAAGCTGCAGCCGGAGCTGCCGAGGAGCTGCGCTGACCCCGGGCCGCGTTACCTTCAGCGGAGGCTCTGTCCATAAAGCACCGTGCGCGCCAGGACAGGATTTATGGATTGAGCCTTCCCGGCTGCTCCTCCCGCTCCCCGCTGCGGCTGCAGCGGCGCCGGGCCCGCGGGGCGAGTTCAAGGTTTGTGAGAGCCGGGGAGCCCGGGAGGTCTCGAATGGCAAATGGATGTCTGGGGCTTTTATGGGCAGCAGGAGGAGGAAAAGTTCCCCGCGGCCGAGCAGAGCGGCCCGGGCCGCGCAGGTGAGTGCGGCTCCATCCCCGGGGCCCCCCATGGGAGGGGTGGGAGCGCTGCCCTGGGCTCGCCCCGCTCCAGCCCTGCCCAGGGGCTCGGTTCCACCTGATCAATCAATAAAATCCTGTCCATCGATCCCGCACGCCGCGTTCCTCCGGCCCAGGAACACCGGGGAGGTTCAGAGGAGCGGGGAGGGTTTGGGTGGCCACAGAGCTGAGGGGCGGGGGACAAGGTGACAGCAGCTGCGGGGTTGGGCCTGGGGCACGCCGGGGATGGAGGGTGCGGGAGATGGTGGGGGCCACAGAAAAGGGGGTGCACACACCGCGAGAGCCGGGATGCGCGGAGAAGGTGCAGCGGGGTGGGGCTCAGGTGTGCCCAGCCCTGGGAAGGGATCCCGGGGCGCACCGAGAGGAAGCCCCAGGCTCCCCGGAGCCCCGCACGGCTCCCGCTGCTCCCCCCGGCCCAGCAGCCGGGTCAGGCGGAGTGTGCCCGGCCTGCAGAGAGCCGCCGCCCGCTCCCTTTGTCAATGTCCAGTAATTAAAATGTCACCGTTTAATTTTCAGGCCTCTCGGAGCAATCTTTTCCTAATAAAGAGTCTAATCGAAACCCTCCTTCCCCCGCCTCGGCGGGAAGGGCCGCGGAAGAGGCTGCGGAGGTGCAGAGCCGCCGCGGATCGATGGAGAGAAGCCCGGATTGATCGGCCTCTAAAATTAAATTTATTGGGGTCATGGTTTTATATGGTGCTGATACAACTGTTAAATGGGGAACATTCATTTCCAATAGGAGGCGTTTATTAAACTTCCACTGAATTAGACCGCCGTGATTTATGTGGCAATCTCGGCTCAGCCCTCCAGGAGCGCGGGGCCTTCCGCGCCCGCCACGCGTGATTATTTATTTATACACCCGTGACACGGCTCCCTAAGTTTTAACCTAAATTATCCACCGGCTTCGTGTGCCAGCGGCACCGGCCCGGCGATCGGGGAAGGATGGGGGGTCCCGTCGGGGCGCAGCGCCCTCCCCTCCCCTCCGCTCCCCGCCGGCCGCGGCCCCTCCGCGCCCCCCGGCCCGGG